>CM069911.1:17558777-17863551 GCA_036172215.1 Camellia granthamiana
TGCATTTTTTGTTTCTTTTATTTTTACAGAATTTAATTCTGTGAATTTGGTTTAATTTTCTGTGTAGTATAAATTCTAATTATAATTTTGTTTTATAATTTAGAATTCATAGCTACTGAAACTAATGCCCAAACAAGTACTAGTGTGGTGGCTGCAATTGCGCCAACCCCCTCTCCTATTGTGACAGTACCAGTAAATCATGGTAAGAAGCCAGAGAAGTTCTCTGGAACTGATTTTAAAAGATAGCAACAAAAAATGTTGTTCTATCTTACAACTCTGAACCTAGCACGTTTTTTCCGTGAGAATGCTCCTATTTTGAAAGAGGATGAAACCGACCGGCAAGTGGTTGCTGCAGTTGATGCCTGGAAACATACTGATTTCCTTTGCTGGAACTACATTTTGAACGGACTTGACAACACATTATACAACGTCTACGGTCCTATCAAGACAGCAAAGGAACTTTGGGAGTCTTTGGAGAAAAAAAACAAAACGGAAGATGCCGGCTCAAAGAAATTTGTGGTTGGCAAATTCTTGGACTTTGTGATAGTTGATTCTAAAACTGTGATCAGCCAAGTTCAAGATCTCCAACTCATTCTGCATGACATTCACGCAGAAGGCATGTCTCTCAGTGAATCCTTCCAAGTTACAGCCTTAATTGAGAAATTACCACAAGGTTGGAAGGAATTCAAGAACTACCTCAAACACAAGTGCAAAGAAATGTCTTTGGAAGAATTAATTGTGCGTTTGAGGATTGAGGGGGATAACCGCAATTCAGAGAAGCGGGCTGGTAAGCATCCTATGGAGTCTAAGGCAAATGTGGTGGAACATGCTTCAAAAACCAAGAAACGAAAGTCTTTAGGAGAAAGTTCATCACAAGGCTCTAAATGAGGGAAAAAATAAAAAGTACAAATTTAATGGCAAATGTTACATCTATGACAAAGAGGGACATCAGGCCAAAGATTGCCGTAGCAAAGGCAAAAGCAAAAGAAGAACAAGCAAGAAGCCTGCTCAAGCCCATATGACCGAAATGGACAATATTTCCAATGGTGTAGATGACATCAATCTTTCTGCAATTGTTTCTAAGGCAAATCTTGTCGGAAATCCTAAAGAATGGTGAGTGGACACAAGTGCAACTCGCCATATCTGTGCCGACAAAAAGATGTTCACATCTTATTCTACAGTGGACAATGGTGAACAACTTTTTATGGGCAACTCCTCAACTTCCAAAGTTGAAGGACAAGGGAAGATTGTTCTGAAGATGACATCTGGAAAAGAACTCATTCTCAACAATGTACTGCATGTACCGGACATTCGCAAGAATCTTGTTTCTGGATCTTTGTTGAGTAAGAATGGGTTTAGGCTAGTGTTTAAGAGTGATAAATTTGTACTTACTAAGAATGGGATGTATGTAGAAAAAGGTTACATGTTTGATGGCCTTATCAAGATGAATGTAATGACCGTTGTACCCTCAGTTATTAATAAAAACATATCTTCTTCTTACTTGCTTGAGTCTTCAAATTTATGGCATGGTAGACTAGGACATGTTAATTATGGATCTTTGCGTAGATTAATTAATATGGAATGTTTACCTAAATTTGATATTGATTTAAATCATAAATGTGAAATTTGCGTTGAGGCAAAATTATTCAAAACTCCTTTTTATTCAATTGAAAGAAGTATGGAACCACTTGAATTAATTCATAGTGACATTTGTGATTTTAAATCAATTCAAACTAGAGGTGAGAAAAAATATTTTATCACTTTTATAGATGACTATACTAGATATAGCTATGTTTATTTAATTTGAACCAAGGATGAAGCTTTGGAAACTTTCATTCAATATTCAATATAAGAATGAAGTTGAAAATCAACTTGATAAGAAAATTAAGAAACTTAGAAGTGATAGAAGTAGTGAATATGAATCACCTTTTGGTGAGTTTTGTAAAGAACATGGAATAATTCATCAAACCACCGCTCCTTACTCACCTCAGCAAAATGGAATTGCTGAAAGGAAAAATAGGACTTTAAAAGAAATGATGAATGCCATGTTAATAAGTTCTGGATTACCCCAGAACTTATGGGGGGAAGCAATACTTTCTACTAATTATATACTTAATAAAGTACCCCAAAAGAAAGTGAATCAAACACCTTTTGAATTGTAGCGTGGAAGAGTACCATCCTATAAATACTTAAAAGTGTGGAGGTGTTTGGCTAAAGTGGCTATTCCTAGTCCTAAAAAGACTAAGATAGGTCCTAAGAACATTGATTGTATTTTCATTGGTTATGTCAAGAATAGTAGTGCATATCGGTTTTTAATTTATAAATCAGAACATACCGAAATGCATGTAAATACCATTATTGAGTCTCGGAATGCATCATTCTTTGAACATATATTTCCAAATAAGACTGGACAAGAGACTAGTACTAATAAAAGATCTTTTGATGCTATTACTAGTAATGATCAAGAACAAGATCAAGAGCAAGAGATAGACCAAAATGAGGAAGAGGAACCTAGGCGCAGTAAACGTGCTAGAACCTCAAAATCTTTTGGTCCAGATTTTCTAACATTTTTGTTAGAAAATGAGCCTTTAACTTTTAAAGAGGCTATGTCCAGTCCTGAGGCTCCTTTATGGAAAGAAGCTGTTAATAGTGAAGTTGAATCCATCTTACAAATCACACTTGGGAATTAGTGGACTTACCACCAGGTTGTAAACCTCTTGGGTACAAGTAGATTTTCAAAAGAAAAATGAAAGCGGATGGATCAATTGACAAATACAAGGCAAGACTTGTGGTCAAAGGGTTTAGACAAAAAGAATGTCTTGATTACTTTGACACATACTCACCGGTTACTAGAATAACATCTATTAGAATGCTAATTGCTATTGCATCTTTGTACAATCTAGAAATTCATCAAATGGATGTGAAAACCGCTTTCTTAAATGGTGAGTTAGATGAAGAAATTTACATGGAACAACCAGAAGGATTTTCTGTTCCAGGAAAAGAAAAGAAAATGTGTAAATTGGTTAAATCATTATATGGTTTAAAACAAGCGCCAAAGTAATGGCATGATAAATTTGACAAGGCAATGATGTCAAATGGATTCAAAATTAATGAGTGACAAATGTGTTTATATTAAAAACACAGATAAAGGTTATGTCATTGTATGTCTTTATGTAGATGATATGCTCATCATAGATAGTAATAATGATATGATTAAAACTACCAAGAAAATGTTGAATAAACATTTTGACATGAAGGACATGGGCATTGCTGATGTAATTCTTAGTATGAAAATTACCAAAACATCATAAGGATATGCTTTATCACAATCTCATTACATTGAGAAAATACTTGACAAATTCAGCAAAGATGATGACCATCTTGCTAGAACACCTGTAGATGTTAATTTGTTTCTTTCTAAGAATGTACAGGAAAATATTTCTCAATTAGAGTATGCCCAAATTATTGGAAGCTTAATGTACTTGATGAACTGCACTCGCCCGGATATAGCTTATGCAGAAAGTAAATTACGTAGCTATATGAGTAACCCAGGAGTAAAACACTGGAAAGCAATTATAAGGATTCTTAGATATCTCCGATTTACTCGTAACATTGGGCTTAATTATACTAGATATCCAGCAGTACTTGAAGGATACTGTGATGCAAATTGGATATCGAATACTAGAGACTCAAAGTCCACCAGTGGGTATGTCTTTACTCTTGGTGGGGCCGCTGTATCTTGGAAATCTTCCAAACAGACTTGCATTGCTAGGTCTACTATGGAATCAGAATTCATAGCTTTAGATAAAGATGGGGAAAAAGCAGAATGGCTTCGTCACTTCCTTGAAGATATTCCAATGTGGCCAAAACCAGTGCCTGCTATATGCATACATTGTGATAGTCAATCAGCAATAGATAGAACACAGAGTCATATGTATAACGGTAAGTCTCGACACATTCGTCGTCGACATAATACCGTAAGACAACTACTCTCTAATGGAATTATTTTCATTGAATATGTGAACTCTAAAGACAACATAGCGGATCCACTAACCAAAGGGTTAGCAAGAGAGTTCGTTGAGAATTCATCGAGGGGAATGGGACTTAAGCCTATTAAATAAGAGTTACCACAACGGCAACCCAACCTAGTTGACTGGAGATCCCAAGATCTAGGTTCAAAAGGACAACCGAGTTGTGTATAACTCAGAAGAATCACTGAGGAGTCCAACTCCTACCCATTTCTAAGATGAAATAGTGATGTCTGCAGCGTTTTAGGTTAAGTAAAACTTTTTGTCACGACCCAAACCCGCCCCTATGGGTTTAGCACCGTAACCGGCCAGTAATCTGTGATTACCGAAGGCATGCTTAACAGTAAAGACAGTAATACAGAGTACAGGGGCTGGCGGAAGGCAAAACAGTAATAAAAGATGCCCAATGAGCTGTGACAGTCTGTATACAAAAAGACTTTTTCGAACATATTCACATTCGTAACCAAAACACATTTACATATCAGATATACATACATACAAGTTAGGGATTCAATCCCTGTGCCATAACTGTACAGTAGGACTCTATAACATCTATTACAAAACAGAAACAGAAGGGTGAATCCGAACACCCCAAAACAGCCGTAGCTTGAACGGACTTGGAACCTCGAGGCGAGACACAAAGGTTGGCTTGACAAAACAAGAGCTAACCCGACGCTCCTAGCATCGATCCGGTGCCTGAACACCTACATATAAATATAAACAGTGAGCTAAAGCCCAGTGAATAACATATGCGTAAAGGGGTTAAGAATGAATGTCCTTTCAGTATTTAAAATAGTCATATGTGGTACATCCAATAGCAAAACAGTACAGTAGGTCTTAACATACCGAACAGTCAGTTGATGGCCATCATAACAGTAAACAGTAATGGTTCCAAACATGGAAACCGACAGAGATTTCTGTAACAGTAGCAGTAACAGTACAGTAACAGTATATTGCTATGGATGCCACAAATTCAGTTCACAAATAGGATAAACATTCATTCAGTAAGAAATATCATTTCAGTAAGCAGTATAGTAGATCATTCAGAAAATATTCATGATTGAACTTATCTTTACAACATCGTTACTCACAGAGTGCTGGGCTATACGCAGCTAATGAGCGTCATCGGATGCCAACCCTACACAGTTACAGAATGAACACACACTGAGTTATACACTTGGGTTTAATAACTCAACCCCTAACTTGACTCGGTGTGGTTCTACATCAATATCCTCCTTAAGATGCCTTAAACATGCCCTAAGAATGCCTAGGATGGAAAGAGGATGCAAAGATGCATTTTAAAACACTTTTCAAAATTTGCTGAAACAGGGGTCCACGCTCGAGCGTGGCTTTCTACTCTCGAGCGGACATGCAGACAAAGGAGCTCCGCTCGAGCGTGACTTTCCCCGCTCGAGCGGACTGCAAACTAAGGCAAAAGTACTGGATGCACAAAAATCACGCTCGATGGACGCTCGATCCATGCTCGAGCATGAGACACGAGTCCTCGCTCGAGCGTGCATTCCCTCGCTCGAGCGGACTGTAAACAAATGAAAAGTACTGGATACACGCAATTCACGCTCGATCGTTACTTTCCCCGCTCGAGCGGGATGCATGTACTCAGAGTGTACGCTCGAGCATGAAGTCTTAAGCTCGAGCGTTGTGAGAACCCGAATATACAAATCTAGTATAATTAAATAATAATATTACAATCTCAAATATTTTGGTGGTGAATCCTAAAGTGCAAATTAAATATTTGGAAGGTCTTTTAATTAATTTTAAAACCTAAAATAAATTTAAAGTGAAAGTCTTTAATTTAGAGGCAAGATTTATAATAAATAAATAAATAATAGGGGACCAATTAGTTAGTATATTTTGATTTAGTAATACTTGTATTTTATTTAAATTAATGGGATAGAAAATAAAATAATATAAGAGATAATAAACTAGAGCCTTTTGTTTAGATACATAACCCTAAGTTGCCTAATACAATATATGACAACCCTAGGGTTCCTAATCTACACTATAGCAGCAGCAGAAGGCAGCCACAGGGAGAGAGAGAGACTGAGAGAAAAGAAGAAGAAGAAAAAAAAGGGGTTGCAAACAAGGATGGATTTTTGGGTGTGTACTAGGTCTCTGTCTCTCTTCTTCCTTTTGTTTTTATTCTTTATCCTTACTCTATGATTATTTAGTTCATTGATGGAGAGGTTGTAGGTTTATGTATTGTGTATATAGATATTCTATTAAGAAACTTGAGGAGCTAAATTTATGTGTAAAGATTGGGTGTAATTCTTAGTTCAAAAATTCTGCACAGAATCGTAAACTTTAAAAATCAAGAAACCATATCAAACAGATGAATTTTGAACTGAAATTTTTACAATAGATCAATTACATATTGAATTGCATATCTGAATTTTTTCATAATTTGTGGGAGTCAAAATCCATATAAACTGATGCGTTCAAATCTGTCCAGGAAACCAGTCCGAAACAGTAAATTCGGGAGTGTTGTTCTCTTTGGGTATAAATCCAAAAATTATCAAATTAGTGTCATTAGAACCGGTTACGAGTCTAGTTTCGTACGTTTTTGGCCTTGCATTGATTTCTCGTGTATATTAAGAGAACCGTCAATTTCTTTAAAGTGCTGCAGAAAACAACCTGTTTGGATATAATAAATTGTAAATAATTATTTTGATAAGCAAATCAAGTGAAACCAATTGGGTTTGAAACTTAAGATATATTAGATCATATCTGGAGGTTATTGGAATTTTTCGAATAGCGTGGAGTGGGTTTTGTAATTTTCAAAGTTAGCGAATAGGTTGGGAAGGCTTGTTTGAAATTATGTTTTATCGTAAAGTCACAATTAATTAAGTTTTGACCGGAACCCATGTCTTGGGTGATTTTAAACCTTGAAGAACATGAACTTAGGTAATATTTAAGAGTAACGGTGAGTTGGGTTGAGCCGAGTTAGTGCGCTTTAGTTGAGGTTACTTAGTTCCTATTTTTTTTAGTATTTTTAAATTAGTTGTGACGTGTAATTTTTATACTTGGTTCTGGGCACTAGTTGGACTTTTACACTCTATTCGATTCAAGGATTATATTATTTCGTTTCAGGTGAGTAGTTTCATGCTACATATTTTTATAAATGTTCCCCTACCCTGAACTGTTGGAAAATTAAATTGTTGTTTCATGATTAAACTGTTTTGATAAATTATTATATTATCAATTGAATCAAATTATTTCTGAAACATGTGTGAACTTGGCATACTGTAAACTATTTGTTTTGGTCTCATGTTTATAATGATGAACTACCATGTGACTCTAGTGCTCAACGATTGTAAGGAAAAGACCTTTAAAAACAACTAGGTGACCTTCAATCGGATCGTCTTTGAGAAAAGGCCCAGGTGCCACCCTGAGGATGACTCTTAGTTCAATTTTGAATCCAACGGGGCTTATAGTCATGAGAACTGTGTGGCATATTATTTGTTTTTCTTGGTACCCAGAAAATTATTGGTGTTCATGTTATAATCTGTTTTAAGTGGAAAATATCATTTATCATGTTCTTGCGAGACATGAGTATTTTAAGTGTTGAACTGTGTAACCTTCTTTTTGAAACAGATTGTATTTACTAAACTGTATGCCAATCTAGTTTCTGTGATATATATCTTATTTTGGAATTGAGCCATGTTTTCAAAACTGTATTTACTATCCATGTTGCTACTCACTGAGCTATCAGCTGACTTAGTTTTTATCATTTCCAGGTGTTAGAAGGATTTAGAGTGGACTCATGGCGTAGCGGAGACTCTATTTCATGGACCTCTAGGACATTTATTTAATTTGTTTTAGGTTGCTAGTCGAGTTTGTGCATATTTATATTTATTTTTTATTGAAATTCATTTAGGATTATTTTTTATATGTGGGTTGTTTATATCCCATAAGTTTGGATGAGTTTGATTACGATTGATTTTGCCGTTTACAATTGTGGCATGTCTGGATTGAGTTTTGGTTATTTATTATTGGACTATTGTTTAGTTGTTCAATGTGATTATGGATTCGTGTTTTAGGCTTATGTGTGCCTTGGGCTAAGGCCCTGTGGGCCACGGCCGGTCATACCCGAGTTTGGGGTGTGACAAGCGTGGGTCCAAAATCTGGAATTTCCAGATTGAACCTCCAAGCTCAAATTCAACTTTTCAAGCATCAAATCCGATCCTTTTGGGCTAATTTTCTGGAAAACACTTCAAAACCCATAATATGACATGTTTCAAAGATCAATTTGCTAAATCAAAGCCCAAATATAGATCAAATAAACACAAATTTCAAGTCAATATTCAATAACACGAAGAACAATGCAAAACTCATACATGCATGAGTTCCCATGAACTCTAATGCTCTAAGACAAGATCAAATGCAAGATTTAACTCAAAACATGGTGAGTTCATGGATCAAGACCCAAAATATGAACATGTATGGAGAAATTCTCATGAAACAACTTCAAAACTCAAGAATGTGCACATGCATGCATGTTCTAGCTCTCAATTCAACATTTTAAACTAATTTATGACCTTAAGCTCCTAATCCTCCAAGAATCATGCAAGAAATTACTTGAATTCATAACAAGAAGGTAAATATCCTACCTTAGGTCTTCAATTTTAGGTATGGTAGCTCAAATGTGCAATTCTCTTTCAAATCTTCTAAGTTTCAAGCCAATTTTGATGAACTCAAGCTTCTTTCCTCTCACTCTCCTCTCACCCACGGTTTGGTCTCTAGAGATGAACAAGAAATGATGCAAGACTATGCTCTAAACAAAGTTTAACAAAGTGGCCCACTAAAATGGTAATTTGGTAATTAACCTTGATTCAATAATTTAACATTATTAATTCTATTTTAATTATTCCAAATCAAATTTAAATTAAATCTACCATAAAATCACATAAATTCTGATTAACATAAAATACCAGTCGATTTCTAATTCGGTAGCCGATAGGACCTTCAATTCGCAATTCAAAGATAAAACACGAACAGATCATTTAATGACTAATAGATAGAAATGCATTTAAAACAGTATACTTTCGCAATCAATTCAGAATCTCAGTCAAATCAGTTACTTATCATGCTTAATCATAGATTAGCACTAGTCAGAGGTGAGGGTTATCACACTTTTAATGATTCTTATATCTAGGAATACCTAGTGGAGTATGACAGGATACTCTTCATAAGAATCACCTATGTGAGTGTGAACTGGGCCGGTTCTATGAGATTTGTGAAGGGCTACAATTCTCTACAACACTCATGAAAGACCAGGTTGTTCAAGGCCAAAATGAACACAATAGTGAGAACTAAACTGTGTCTGGGAATATACTGTGTGAGTTCTATTGTCTTGGTTTACACAAACGGCTGAACAATTCAAGACATCATGTTCACTAATTAGCTAGTAAATCCGATAGTGTCTCACAAGGAAAGGTTCAAAGCCAAAAGCAACCTATCCTTTGCAGAATATTTACAATTTCTGTACTCTCTGTAATTAGATCATATTGTTGCATTTTCTCTCCGTCAAATTCTAGTCATGTGGGGGATTGTTAGAAAATTGGTTTTATTAGGCTCATTTTGGGCCATCTTTGAGCCCAAAATTGAGTGGGCCCCAAACGTCTTTTGGGGCGGGTCTGAAGAGGTGACGTGTTCCTTGCCGCGTGGTAAGTCACACGGTGAAGACGGTTCGTCAAAATCATTTTTGAGTGAATAGGAACTTAACGTCGTTTTCGGGTTCGTTGAATGGACATTTACAGAATTAAATGTGGGTTTCCTTAAATTGGGTTGTTCCATATTGAAACTTTAAGAGAACTTTTTTGTGTATATAAGCTCTAGACTACAACATTTGGGTTGGGCCCCAAGGGGCACCCCAAGTTTGTAGAAGGGAGGAGTTATGGACAAAGTGAACCTTAGCCCAAACCACCACACACACACACGCTGCTGCCGTCTATCCAGCCGCGCCGGGCGCAAGTGTGGGTCGAGTCTGTTCTAATATTAATTTTTTGGACAAAATTTTAAATGAAATTAAATTCAAATTTTGTGCCAAAAATTGAATTAATTTCCTGTCTAAATTTATCTCCTTCAGTCTGAAATTCCTCAACAGATTAAAACTATTTTTCAGTTATTTAACTTCCAGAAACTGCCCAGCAGTTCCGGGTTTAACTGTCCAGCAGTTAAATCTGTTCAAACAGCTTATAGATTTGTTTGAATTTTGAAGTATACCTGTTCAAACAGGTTCATACGTGTTCAGTTCCTCACAGCACCTGTTGGACAGATTTCTTTGCCTATAAATTCATATCTGTTCCAGCAATCTGTACATCCGAAAAACAGTCTGCAAAATTTATTTTTGCTGTCGAAGTTTGCTCTTTAGTTGCATTATTCTTCATATAATTTTAGGGGGAAAAAAAAAGAGAGTATAGAACACAATGTTTTAGTTCGCCGTACAAATTTGTGTGGAGTGCTCCTACAAATTTGTGAAGATCATTGTATCCTGGGAGATAGACGCCACTCAACCATGAGCACCGGAGCGGGGCGAATCTGTCTTAAGGACAGAGTATCACACACTCGACTTGGTCTTTTATTTTTCGTTTGGTTCAACAAAATAAATTCTGTAAGTTATTTATTTTATTTTGTCTGATTTAGTTTCAATTTTTTTATTTACACAGAAGATTATTCCAACAACAAATGTATTGAGTTGTTTATGAATGGCTCATACTCTGGCTCATTCAAGCTTTGTTCGTTTAGTAAATGACCGAGATCGAGCCACATTCCTATGCTCATTTGATAATTGAGCTGAGTCTGAATTGACCATGGCTTAGCTCAAATAGGCTCACGATCCAGGGCTCTATAACTTAAAAAATTGGTTTCTCCCATCTATTTTTTACTTCTTTATTCATTAGTCATACATAGCCTCCTACACTGTAGGCCCCAATATTCAACCAACATTTGGCTACCGTTTCTTCCAACTGCATTGGGTCACTGCTTCATTGGATAGAGCACTCAATCACAACCACTGAGAGCACTCACAAAGACATTTGAGACTGGGAGATGGTTCTTATCTATTCAATGCATTGTGGTGAGTTCCGTCTTCCTCCTTCCCATTCTTCCTTTTCCTCTTCTTCTTTATTTTATTTTTTTTGATCGGCAAAGAAAAATTTCATTTAACAGCATGAAATTTAAAAGTACAGGAAGATGAAATGCATCGAGAGAGATTCGGTAGTATAAAAATACCCCTACTACTGCTACTCGCAATCATACAACCAACCCCTAAGCCTCTCAATTTTTTGTAAGAAAGTTAAGAAGAACTTAACTAAAAAAAATTAAAATACATGAATCTCCATACAATCCACCCACCAAAACACCAACCCCAAACTAAAACAACTAAACTAAACTGAAAACCCATTTAATCAACAACACGCCTCTACCAAGGCCCAGCTGCAATTTTGAAAACAAAATCATAACACCTATGCTGCAAACAACACCCAACGCCACCCTACTACACACCCGACACCTGACAACACTGTAAGCTGCCCATACCCACGCCTGCTGCATGCCAGCTGCACGCTCTGCTGCTCCACTCCTGCTGCTCTCTGGCCGGAAAACACCATAACCACCCTCTCGAAAGCTGAAAATCCTCCCCTACAAAACACACCCAACAGACCAACTCCCACCAGGTTTCTGCAAAACACACACCTAGTACCACACCAACGCCTCCGCTGCAGCCCACTCCAACGCCAACTCACACCCAGAAACCAGTACCCAGAACCCACCCAGAGCCCTTCTTCACACCCAACGCCTCTACCAACTTCCCCGCAGCCCACACCATACACCAACCACCCACCGAACAGCCAACTCCCCTGTAGGTCTACACCCCTCAAACTCTCAACCAAGGAGAAGCGCTCGAGTGCAAACCGGAGTGCACCCCTCAAGCTCCTACTCACCAAAAGCGCTCGAATGAAAACCCTGTATTCCCCAGATGAATCGGCTATAGCGGCAAGGTTGAAACACTAGAGGACAACCGAAGACAACCTGGACAGCCCCTGAAGAAATACTAGACCGACCCCTGGCTCACCAAACGCAATCCCGCAGCAACAAAATCACACCTAGGTGGGGGAACGATGGAAGACTCAAGTTTATTGAAAGAAATACTAGCAAGACAGCCGCCGAAACGAGCTAGGCCAGCCGACCGCCATAGCCAAAGGCGACGGCCGGCCAGCCCAAAAAGAGGCCGGGGAAGGAGGTTTGTAAAGAGAGGGAAGGAAGAGAGATTTTGAGAGGAAATCTTGTGCAAGTAACAAGCAAATGGCTAACTTTTTAGCTCTCTCTCTCTCTCTCTCTCTCTCTCTCTTGTTAAACCTCCTTCCCCGGCCTCTTTTTTTGGCAGGCCGGCCGCCGCCTTTGGCTATGGCGGTCGGCTGGCCTTGCTCGTTTCGGCGTTTGCCTGTGTGTTCTTGCTTTCAATAAACTAGAGTCCCCATTTTCCCCTCCTAGGTGTGGTTCTTTGTTGCTGCGGGGCCGTTGGGTTTGTCATCGGCTGTCTTTCTTGTGTTTTCATTCTTGCCGGTTTTTGCTGATGCATCTGGGGGTGTATAGGTCTTTCATTCGAGCGCTCTCAGGTGAGTAGGAGTTTGAGGGGTGCAGTATGGTTCACTCGAGCGCTCCTGTCCATGTGTGAGTTTGAGGGGTGAATGTCTTTCATCTGCAATCAACTGCTTTAGGACCTATCTTAGTCTTTTTAGGACTAGGAATAGCCACTTTAGCCAAACACCCCCACATTTTTAAGTATTTGTAGGATGGTACTCTTCCATGCCACATTTCATAAGGTGTTGGATTTACTTTTTTTCGGGGTACTTTATTAAGTATATAATTAGCAGAAAGTATTGCTTTCTCCCATAAGTTCTGAGGTAATCCAGAACTTATTAACATGGCATTCATCATTTCTTTTAAAGTCTTATTTTTCCTTTCAGCAATTCCATTTTGCTGAGGTGAGTAAGGAGCGGTGGTTTGATAAATTATTCCATGTTCTTTACAAAATTCACCAAAAGGTGATTCATATTCATCACCTCTATCACTTCTAAGTTTCTTAATTTTCTTACCAAGTTGATTTTCAACTTCATTCTTGTATTGAATGAAAGTTTCCAAAGCTTCATCATTGGCTCGAATTAAATAAATATAACTATATTTAGTATAGTCATCTATAAAAGTGATAAAATACTTTTTTTCACCTCTAGTTTGAATTGATTTAAAATCATAAATGTCACTATGAATTAATTCAAGTGGTTCCGTACTTCTTTCAATTGAATGAAAATGAGTTTTTGATAATTTTGCCTAAACGCAAATTTCATATTTATGATTTGAATCAATGTCAAATTTAGGTAAACATTCCATATTAATTAATCTACGCAAAGATCCATAATTAACATGTCCGAGTGACTACGTTCTGCCAGACAAACCGCTTCACGTCTTTCTCCTTGATTGTTGCCAAGGGCTCGGCTTCAACCCATTTGGTGAAGTAATTTGTGGCCCCGATGAAGAATTTTCGGTTGCCTGGCGCTGTTGGGAGTGGCCCCACTATATCTAACCCCCACATAGCAAAGGGCCAAGGACTGGTAAGGGGAAGAAGTTCCCTGGCTGGCTGATGGATCTGATGGGCAAATTTCTGGCATTTTTCACACTTTCAGACATACTTTTGTGCGTCGGCCTGCATGCACGGCCACCAGTAGCCCTGCGAAATAGCGCGGTAGGCCAAGGACCTTCCCCCTATATGACTGCCGCAAATGCCTTCATGAATTTCATACAAGAAGGCCTCCACGCTGCTTGGGTGCACACACTTCAGATAAGGACCGGTGAAGGATTTTTTATACAACGCTCCAGATGGAGAGAGCCAAAACCGCTCTGACTTCACCCGGATTTTGTGCGCTTCCTTCTTGTCGGCTGGCAGAGTTCGGTCTCTAAGAAACAAGATTATAGGGTCCATCTAGAAAGGACCTAGCGCGGCGCAGAGAACATCCGTCTGCCCGGCTTCCTCAATGCTGGGCCGTGGAAGGAATTCAATCAACAGGGGGTTCGGGTATGTGCTATCAACCATTGAAGCAAGGCCGGCCAACTCGTCTGCTCGGCTGTTCTCTTCGCGGCCAATCTGCTGAACTCTGATGGCCTGAAATTGCTTGATGTGTTCCCTGACCAGAGCTTGGTACTTTGCCATTCTGTCGTCTTTTGCTTCATAAATCCCATAAACTTGGTTAACCACAAGCTGGAAATCACTGTATACCATGAGCTCGGCTGCCCGCATCTGAAGCGCGCTCTTGAGTCCGGCCAGCAGCGCTTCGTATTCGGCCTCATTGTTTGATGCCGGGAAACCGACGATGATGGAATGTTCAATAGTCAAGCCGTCTGGCGAAATCAAAACAATGCCCAGACCGGCACCGTGACGGTTCGATGCGCCATCGACGAAAAGTTTCCACATCTCTCCCACAAAAAGCTTCCAGCAATCTGATGGATCTTGAGAGGCCTAAAGGTTAATCTGATCAAGGCTGCGTGGCTGTTCGGCTTCAACTTCTATGTTGTTTGGTTCCACCTCCGCCCCCTGGTGATTCAGCGCCGGACTCAGCAAGTTGAACTATAATGTCCAAGTCCGTAGGCGAATCACCAGGCTGCGGTATTATGCCTGCCGCGATCTCCGTGCTGTGTGGTTCCATTTCTTTCCCCCTGGGTGACGCGGTACCGGGCAGAGCAGATTGGTCGGTAATAACCAACTCTGTCATCGCATCACCTGTTTGTGGAATTAGATTATCTGAAAGTGTTGCGGTGGGGCGCGCAAGTTCCGCGTCGCCTATACCACCCGGTTGTTGTATCTCGGTTGTTCTCACATTCACCTCCTCATCTGCCGTGGCAATATTGACCGGGCAAACCGGATGAGTTCCGGGTGAGAATTCAGCAACGAAATCGGCCAAGGTCTGAGCTTTGATGGCAGTGCGCGGCTGGAACTTCACATCAAACTGTCCCAATTTGACCGCCCACTTGAGAATCCGACCGGAAAAGTCTGCGCGCTCAAACAATGCCTTAAGAGGGAACTCGGTCAGAACGACGATGGTATGGGCGTGGAAATAGTGCGCCAACTTCCTTGAAGCCATCATCAATGCCAACGTAAGCTTTTCCAATGGCAAGTACCTTGACTCCGCTGGTAGCAAGGTTTTGCTGACGTAGAAGATAGGGAGGTGCTTGATTCCTTCAGCACGGACTAGCACCGCACTGACTGCATGTTACGAGACGGCAAGGTAGAGATAGAGTTCCTCGCCTGGCTGAGGTGTAACCAATAGTGGCGGAGAAGACAGATATTCCTTGAGCTCGGCCAAAGCTCGGTCACACTCTTCATCCCACAAGAACTTCTACTTCAATGCTTGAAAGAAAGGGCGGCAGCGATCTGATGACCGGTTTATAAATCGATTAAGCGCGGCGGCCATCCCGGCTAGATGCTGCACGTCCTTAGCCGAGCTGGGCTGCTTCAACTCTTGCACGGCTCTGATCTGAGTAGGGTCTGCCTCGATGCCTCGGTTGGTGACTAGGAACCCCAAAAATTTTTCGGATCCCACGCCAAAGGCACACTTTGACGCATTCAAGCGCAGCTTGTGCTTTTTTAGAATGGCAAACATCTCGGTTAAGTCGGAAAAATGGTTTGCCTCATGTCGGCTTTTTACCACCATATCATCGATGTAAGCCTCCATTGTCCGGCCAAGCAAAGGGGCAAACATCTTAGTCACCATCCGCTGAAAGGTTGCCCCGGCGTTCTTCAAACCAAAAGGCATGACTCGGTGGCAGAAAAGGCCCCTTGGAGTCGTGAAGGAGGTAATCTCTCGGTCTAGCCCGTGCATGGCGATCTGATGATAGCCGCGATAGGCGTCCAGGAAACTGAGCCTATTGTGTCCAGCCGTCAAGTCCACAAGCTGGTCAATTCGCGGCAGAGGAAAGCTATCTTTCGGGCAAGCTCGGTTGACTGTTTTGTAATCGACACAAACTCGCCACTTCTCATTCTTCTTGGGCACCACTACCGTGTTGGAAATCCACCGAGGATAGTGCATTTCTTGAATCGCTCGTGCCTCAAGCAAATTCTTGACTTCTTCCGCAACTACCTCGGAGTGATGCAGCGCCGATCTCCTTGTTCGCTGAATGACTGGCTTTGATCTGGGGAAGACATTGAGGTGATGGTAGATAAAACTTGGATCGAGGCCGGGCATGTCGTAAGGCGACCACGCGAAGACTTCGATGTTGCTCAACAAAAATTCAACCATTTCGGCTCTTTCTTGGGCAGTAAGGCGGGAGCCGAGCAGGAAGAACTTGTCCGGCTGCTCCGTATCAATCCGCACCTCCACCAAATCTTCCACGGCTTTGTCCTCCGCCCTCGTGCCCACGTCATCAAGAACTCCCCGGTCTTCCGGTCCTTCTATCATTTGAACGAAGCCTTTGGCAGCCCGGCTCCCATTCACTGCGACGAAGCACTGCTTCGACATGACTTGATCTCTCCAGATCTCCTCGATTGCCCCCATAGCCGAGGGGAATCTCATCACCTGATGGTAGGTCGACGCTACGGCTTGCATATCGTGAAGCCATCCCCTTCCAAGGATCAGGTTGTAAGTCGAAGGAACTTGTAACACCCAAAACTCCACTTGCTTGACTACGGATCCCGCTTTGACCGGCAGGATGATCTTCCCCAAAGGCCACTCCGGTTGTGAGTTGAAACCAACCAGCGGCGAAGTTGCCGGAGCCAAGTCTGTCTCTCGGAGCTTGAGCTGCTTGAATGCATCATAATACATGATCTCGACCGAGCTTCCCTGATCGATCAAGATTCGTTTGACGTCAAATTCCTTGACGCGGAGTGTCACCACTAAGGCATCGTTGTGCGGCGTCTGAATGCGCTCAAGATCCTTTGAGGAAAAACTGATCACATCTTTTTCTTCGGTCTTCCCCCTCTTGATCGCAAGCTGAACCGACAAAACTTCCCTCATGTGTTCCGCCTTCTTGATCATACCCCGGAGTTCGCAAACTCGCTCCGGTTCCACTATGCCGTGGATGACATTGATTACTCCTTGTGGTGGCGCATCCCAGTCATCCTGTACCCTGGGATCAACCGGAGCATGATTCACCTTTACGCCGCCATCGATGTAAAGGTCTAGGTGCCCGGCCGCGACCAGCTCTTCCAAGTGTTGCCTCAAAGGCAAACAATCCTCAGTCCGGTGGCCTCTCTCCCGGTGGTATGTGCAACGATACCGTGGATTGTAGCCCTTCTGCCCATCGCCCAACTTAGCAGGAAACCGGATATACTCCTCGTCGCGGATTTCACTAAGTATGCGATAGATTGGAATCTTGAAGACCGTGGTGATGCCAGTCCTTGCCTTTAACCTTCTGTTTGCATCCGTTACATCATCTCAGGGGTAGTCATCCCGGTCATTCCGACGTCCTTTACCCCGGTTCTTACGATTCGTGCCCCGGTCTGATTCTTCTGCTCGGTCATTTGAGCGGCTGGACTCTTGCCCAACTGCATGCACTTTACCTGCTGTCTTCTTGTCTGCTGCTACCGAAGTTGCCTTCGCGGTAGAAGTTGTCGTATCATCCTCAACCCTGATGTACTCATTGATGCGCTGCATGAGCTGGCCCATGGACGTCGGCTGGTGCATGGTGAGTGAGTCCCGCAATCTATGTCCGATCGGGAGACCACGCTTGTATTGAGTGATAGCAAGGTTGACCGGGCAGTCCAAGATCTCGTTGAAGGTCTCCCAATATCTAGAGTTGTATGCCTTCAATGTGTCACTCGGTTTCGTCTTGACACTCAGCAGGTGATCAACTTCCTTTGGCGTTTTGGTGTTGGTTTTGAAGCGAGTGACAAAGGCTTCGGCCAACTGGTGCCACCTCTCTATACTCCCCTCCGGCAGCCTTTCAAACCACTTCAAACCCAGCTCACCCAAACTTGACGGAAAGATGAGGCACATAAGGGCATCATTCTGTCTATGTCCGGCCATGACCTACCGGAAATGACTTACATGCATGTAAGGATCGGTCTTCCCGTCGTACAATGTGAACTTTGGCTGGTGGAAGCCCGACGAGAGAGGTGTTGTTTCTATTTCCAGAGAGAAAGGGGTGGCGCTCAACCTTGCCAAGTCGGAGTCTACAACAAGTGGCGCTGCTAGGCGGGGTGGAGGCATTCCGACCTCCTCACTGGCGTGAACCCCATAGGATAACCGCTGGAACGCCGGTATCCGCTGAGCCTCCCGCCGGCGAGCCCTTTCCTCTAAGACTGCCCTCAAATCTTCTGATCGAGCGGAATAGGAGTACCTCGACGTCGTCGCCGGACGTGAGGGCTGGTAAGTGCTATCTTGCGCGCTGGACTTCTCTGCGCGCACATCAGAATCACCAACCTTGTAACTTCTGGTAATGGAGATGGATGGAGTGTGCCGCTGACTCTGACTACCTGAACGGCGGGGTTGGGTGCGCTCACTGTGGTCTCCCACTCCAGCTACACCCTTCCCTTTAACATGCCGCTTCAGCTCCTCCATCTCTGCCGCCATTCGCCGGATGACGGCATCTTGGTCCTTCAACTTGCTCTTTAGACGTCTGGCGTGTGAGTATCTCCGCCGCCAATGACCGTCCGGACTCCGTGAATGACCATAGCTTCTTCCGCGCTTATCCCGCGCGTCTCCTGACTGTCCTCCTAGGAGTGTCTCTAAGTCCCCCATCGGAGTAATGGTGGGAGGTCCTTCTCTCCGTCTGCCCGATTCCGGAGTGACTCCGTCGATGGCGGACAACGGAATCTCCTCGTTGTTCGCCATAGAAGGCGACCAGATGAGCTTTGGAAGACAAGGTTTTATCTGTTAGGGTTCCCACAGACGGCGCCAATTGTGCGGGGAGCAAATATTCCGGCAAGCCCGTACTCCTTTCTTCCAAGCTCCGTTTCTGTCCGATCACCTGCAAGCACAACGACAGTGAGCTACCCGGCGGTGTGTGGCCGGAAAAACCCCCCGACGATCAAGTTAGCACACACCTTGGGATAGAGAGAAGGGAGAGAATGTTTGAGTGCGAGAGTTTCCTTACCAAAGTCTTCCTCTTTCGTATGGGGGGCGCAGACATGCTTATATACCCTCTGCGCCCCATATCCACTCCCAATCATCTCCTGACACGTGGCTCCGCCATCCCATCCGTCAGCGTAAACCTTGCTGAACATCACCTAATCTCAACTGCCAGCCTTCTCTGCTGGAGCTCGGCAGCCGAGCTGCTCCATCTTCGGCTGTGCTGTGCTTCATGCCCGAGCACTTCACTGGCTAAGCTCAAGGAGAACCGGGTTAAGCGGCATCTCGGAAAAGCTGAGCCCGGGACATCTCGTCTGGTCGGCCTTCCTACCGAGCAAACAGTTACCTCGGCTGACCACGCCTTTCCGGACGCCGGTCACTTAACTTGACTGGTTTTACCATTGCCAGAACACGCAGCTCGGTCCAAGCTGAGCACTGCCTTACCGAGCAGCTTCTTTCCGGACTGGGGTGGCACACACTTGGCCCAACACCTGCCCGGCCCAAGTCCTAATAGCCCAACTCCGGACGGATCGCAGGTCATCTCGGCCCAATGCTCCATTTGGCTCTCAACCTGCTCGGCCGTTACCTCGGCCCAATTCCAGATCATAAATCTCCCTCTCACCTCTCCTTTAGAGCCTTGTGATGAACTTTCTCCAGAAAACTTCCGTTTCTTTGCTTTTGGAGCATGTTCCACCATATTTGTCTTAGACTCCATTGGATGCTTACCAGCCCGCTTCTCTGAATTGCGATTGTCCTCCTCAATCCTCAAACGCACAATTAATTCCTCTAAAGACATTTTTTTGCACTTCTGTTTGAGGTAGTTCTTGAATTCCTTCCAGCCTTGTGGTAATTTCTCAATTAAGGCTGCAACTTGGAAGGATTCACTAAGAGACATGCCTTCTGCGTGAATGTCATGCAGAATGAATTGGAGATCTTGAACTTGGCTGATCACAGTCTTAGAATTAACTATCACAAAGTCCAGGAATTTTCCAATCATAAATTTCTTTGAGCCAGCATCTCCTGTTTTATACTTTTTCTCCAAAGACTCCTAAAGTTCCTTTGCTGTCTTGATTGGACTATAGACGTTGTATAATGTGTTGTCAAATCCGTTCAAGATGTAGTTCCGGCAAAGGAAATCAGCATGTTTCCAGGCATCGATCGCAATAACCACTTGCCGATTAGTTTCATCATCGTTCAGAGTAGGAGCATTCTCGTAGAGAAAATGAGCCAAGTTCAGAGTAGTAAGATAGAGCAACATTTTCTGCTGCCATCTTTTAAAATCTGTTCCAGAGAACTTCTCTAGCTTCTCACGGTAATTTACAGGTACTGTCACAACAGGAGAGGGGGTTGACGCAATTGCAGCCACCATACTAGTACTCATTTGAGCATTTGTTTTAGTAGCCATGAATTCTAAATTATAAAACAAAATTATAATTAGAATTTTATACTACAGAGAAAATTAATCCAAATTCACAGAATTAAATTCTGTAAAAATAAAAGAAACAAGATTGCAACTTTTATTTCCAATTAATTTGAAAATAAAATAAAATTCATTTAACCAAATTAATTCCACACAGAAAATTAAATTTCTGTAACACTTCAATAATTAAAATACTGAAACATAATTTTAATTAATAAACACTCAGAAATTATTTATGAAAACCAAAATTAATTTCTGACAAATTTCAGAAATAAATATTCTGAATTGTTAATGACACCAGTATATTACTACTAGTTGTTAAAGAAAATAGACAGTATATTACTACTATCTGTTAAACAGTATATTATTACTATTTGTTTTCCAACCAGAATATTATTTTGTAAAATCACAGAAAATAATTTCTGTAAGAAGAAGAAAGAAGAAAGGAAATAAACGAAAAATTCTGTATAAACAGAATAATTGGAATCTGTCTTAAGATTGTTGGAACAATCTTTTGTGAATAATAAATAAAATTGAAACAAGTCAAACAAATAAAATAAATTACGTACCAAATTTATTTTTACCGAACCGAATGAATATTTAAAAGATCAAGTCGAGTGTGTGACACTCTATCCTTAAGACATATTCGCCCCGCTATGGTGCTTACGGACTAATGGCATCTTTCTCCCTAGATACAATGATCTTCACAAATTTGTAGTAGCACTCTAAACAAATTTTTCCGGCGAATTAGAACCTGTGTTCTATACTCTCTAAATTTTCCTTAAAAATTACATGAAGAATAATTGATGCAAAAGAGCAAAAGGAAGGCAACAAAAATTAATTTTTGAAATACTAAAATGCTGGAACAGATCTGGTATTTATATGCAAAATACACTGTCTGAACAGGTGCAGTAAAGAGCTGAACAAGTATGAACCTGTTTTGAACAGATACTGTTCAAAATTCAAACAGATGTGCAGCCAATTTTTTTGAATTTGTTCGATAGTTGTGGATCTGTAACTGCTGAGCAGTTATTTGGGAGTTTCAAACAATCAACTCTGTTGGAAATTTCAGACTGAGAGAGGTTAATTTGGACAGAACATTTTAAATTCAATTTTGGCACCAAATTTGAATTTAATTTCATTAAGTTTTTTCTGGAAAAAAATTCAAATGAATTTTGTCCAAAAAATTAATATTAGAACCGACCCACAACCCACATCCGGCTTAACCGGACGGTGGTGGCGCTCGCGTGTGTGGTGGTTTGCGCTAAGGTTCAATTTGTCCATAATTTCTCCCTTTTACAAACTTGGGATACCCTTTGGGGCGCAACCCAAGTTAGTACACCAAGAGCTTATATACCCACAAAAACTCTCTTAAAGTTTCAATGTAGAACAAGCCTTATAAGGAAACCTACATTTAATTCTTTAAATATCCATTCCATGAACCTGAAAACAACATCAAGTTCCCATTAACTCCTAAATGGTGTTGACGAACTGCTTTCACCGTGTGACTTGCCATGCAGTAAGGAACACGTCACCTCTTCGGACCCACCCCAAAAAACGTTTTGGGGCCCACTCAATTTTGAGCTCAAAATTGGCCCAAAATAAGCCTTATAAAACCAATTTTTCCAACACTATCAACAACATGTATGAGTTGTGATTATTTCATGTTAACATCTCAATATGATAGTATTTAAGACTTTATAGGGTCTATCATGAGTATTGTTTCAATAATCTAAATCATTTTGTAGAATTTTCAATATGTATCATTCATAATAAAAATAAAGTCGATTCAAAAATTGTAATCTTTTCATTTTATCACATTTGTCCTTAAAAAAATTGATGGTCTATTTTCAAAAATATATTTATTGTCTATTTTTTTAGAAACCAATAAAATGAAAAAATTATGATTATTATATTGAACTAATTTTTTTTTTATGAATGATATAAATTGAAGACGTTACAAAATGAACAGTTTAGACATTGAAATGGGACCTGTGATGGCGTCACAGACCATTAAATTATCTTATATTGAGATATAAACATGAAATAAACTCAAACAATTGTGTTTTTTCACATTTTAATAACTAATTTTAATTTTTTATGCTTCAATTCTTGTATAAGAAATTAGAGCATGCTTTTAAGCTGGAAAATGCACTATTTCAGTTTGAACCGATAATGTAATGGTTAAGTTTTTTCCAACTCAACCATGCAAGTCATTATTTTTAATTTTAAAACATTTATTTTGTATTTAATATAGAAAAATTGCAAATAAACGTTATTTTCATAAAATATTTATAAATTTATATAAAAATTATAATTTTAATTATTAAAATTGAAAAAGTTCACCACTGACTTTCAATTTCTTTTGAAAAGTTACAATGAAGTGCAATTTCTCCTTTAACATACAGGTTTGTTGGGTCAATTTTAGATTTTAATATTATTTTGAATTGGACTTAAAATGAAATTTTAACCTAAAGTCAGACTAGGCCGGACTTCAAACTAACAATTTTTACAAACTCATGTGGCATGTTATAGGTTGTTAAATTGAGTTCCATATTGTATTTGACCAAAAAAAAATGTTTGTATACATAGATCCACGTAAATAACAACATGAGATCTCTAGAGGATTCTCATGTGGTATGAATCATCACTTGCTTACCTTTGTGATATATATAAGCCCCGTTTGGAGACTTAAGTATATAATAAAAAAAATCATTATAAATTGTCATATTATTTATTTATTTTTATTTTTTTTATATATTTTTATAAAAATTAAAAAATCAACTAAAATAGTTAATTCAGAAACTGGGTACAGTATGAGGTGGAAACATCATTTATAGGATCATCTTCTCTAGGAAAGTTGATAAACGTTTTAAAGAATGGTCATTTGCAAACTATACGAAGAGGAGCCTTTGCCTCTCTTTTATTATGCTTATTCTTCATTTATTTTATTTTATTAGCTGAGCAACATCATTGTGAAAAAAGAAACACTAAAATTTTTTCTTCTACCAAAAGTTCGTCCTCTCACTTACTTGCAAAATCTTTTGCTCACTAATTTAAGCACAGTTCTGGTTTTTTGGGTATCAGGCAGTGCTATTGAAATGGAGCTGTTGAGGAAATTAAGCGGCCAGGATGAAAAGATGCAGACACTCAGAAACAACTTTGAAGCGTTGGACAGCCGAGCAACTGACATAAAAACAGAAGTAGAAGATGCAGAATTGCGAGGGAAAGAAACGGAAACACGAAGTTGAAAATTGGCTGAGAAATGTAGAAAGGATGAAAAATGGAGTCCAAAACTTAGAGCAAGAAGTACGAGAAAGGAAAATTTCTTTGCTCTTGTTGGGAAATCGTGTTGATAAATTGAATGCAGAAATTGCGCAACTCCGTGAGCAAGTTAGTTTTCAAGGGGGGGCTTCTACTTGACGTGCGTGCAACCCAAGGAGAATCTCTGTTGTCAACAGAATTAACAGGCCAAACAGTACAGCAAAATCTGGAGAAAATTTGGGCATGCTTAATGGATGACTCTGAAGAATTACGCATTGGGATTTGGGGAATGGGGGGAGTCGGCAAAACAACCCAGGCTGTGAACATCCATAATAAACTTATAGAAAACTCTGAAACTCGTGATCATGTCTTTTGGTGTACTGTATCAAAGGACCATGATTGTAGCATTGGTAGGCTGCAGAGTGACATTGCTGAATGTTTGAACTTAGATTTGTCAAATGAGAACGATGAGAAGAAAAGGGCAGCAAAATTGTCGCAAGCATTTGCAAGAAGGGGGAAATATGTTCTCTTTTTGGATGATGTGTGGGATAAAATTGATCTACATAGGGTCGGAATTCCTAATGGATGTAAGTTGATCATCACTGCTCGCTCATTCAATATATGCCGCAAGATGGGTTGCAAAGGATTCAAAGTGGAACCTCTTTGTGAAGAAGAAGCTTGGAACTTATTTTGCATGAAACTTTGTAATGGGGAGGACACGACACTTTCTCCAGAAGTAATAGATATTGCAAAGTTTGTGGCAGCCGAATGTGATGGTTTGCCACTCGCGATTATTACCATGGCTGGAAGCATGAGAGGGGTGGACGACATTCGTGAGTGGAGGAATGTGTTTGAACAACTGAAGGAACTTACAATGGGTGATGAAGATATGGAAAAGGATGTATTACCGTCATTGAAACTTAGTTATAGTCGCTTGAATGGCACAAAATTGAAGGATTGTTTCTTGTATTGCGCCTTGTATCCTGAAGATTGTAAAATACCAAGAGATGAATTAATAAGATATTTCATTGCTGAGGGACTGATTGACAGAAGTAAGAGTTCGATAAGACAGTTTGACGAGGGTCACACTATCTTGAATAAACTTGAAAGGTCCTGCTTATTGGAACATTGTAACAATTGTGATGGGGATGCATGTGTGAAGATGCATGATTTGATTAGGGACATGGCACTAAAGATAACAGAAAATCGATTCATGGTAAAAGCTGGTGTTGGATTGAAGGAAATTGCACATCTGCAGGAATGTGCTGGAAATCTGGAAAAGGTTTCCTTGATGGAGAATAACATACAAAAAATTCCATGTGTCTGGTCCTGCGGGTGTCCTAGTCTTTCAACATTGATTTTGAAAGACAATAGGTTGAAGAGTATTGCAGCATCATTCTTCAAGCATATATGCATGCCCTTCAGGTTCTTGATTTGTCCGGTAATTCTGGAATTAGAGTGTTGCCAAATTCCATATCAGACTTGGTGTAACTCACTGCATTGTTGCTTGCGCATTGTACTTCACTCACATATGTGCCTCCACTGGGAAAGTTTAGAGCGTTAGAAGAATTGGACCTCAGTTTTACAAGAATTAATAGAGTACCTCAAGGTGTGGACATGCTGGTCAATCTAAAGAATCTGAATATGAATGGCACACATATACTAGGGAATATACCAAGCGGGACATTTACCAGACTCTCCCATCTCCAACTCCTTAGACTTGAACGTACACCTGTACAAATACGAGCAGCAGAGGAATTGGAGGGGTTGACAAAGCTGGAAGAAATTGATGTCTATCTGAAAGATGTTCATTCTTTCAACGTATTCCACAAATTTCTACAACACCGTGAGGTGCCATTGGGCAAGTATATTCTTCAGTTTGGAGGTGGTCCTCTTTTTGAATATAAAAGTTATAGCAAACTCATATCATGGTGTGGGAAAGGTATACCATACATTATCGAGGGAGAAGAAGTCAGTTTTCTGCCATACGATCTTGAGGCCTTAAGGATTCAGAATCAACTGTTTACCAGCGGCTGTTTTTGTGATGTTTTCCCGTCATTTTGGGGTAATGCAAGACACCTGCAGTTTTGTGAAATCAGAAATTGCGGAGGGATAGAGAGCATCCTGTCCGTATGCTCCTCCACTTTCCTGTCTTTATCCCGCAATGAGGAGGAGATAGACGTAGATGATGATCAAATAGGAGAGTCCCGTACTGCCCCATTTCAAAGCGTTCAGGAATTGATTCTCGTTGATTTGCGGGATCTCAGGGGCCTAATTGTGTGGAAGAAGTTGGTGGGGTCCAGGTTGAGTTTTGGAGTAATTGCACCTCATGGAACCTTTTCCAATCTTAGAAACTTGGAAATCTCGCATTGTCGCAGAATGAAGAGCGTGTTCACACCTGGCTTGCAGCTGCCACACTTGGAAAGGATAATGATCCGAGACTGTAATAAAATTGAGAAGATATTCGATAGTGTGCGTACCACTCTCTCAGAGCTAGAGAGATTGTGGCTTTCTTGTTCTCTATCTGAACTTGAAAGCTTCTGCAAAGGAATGGAAACAAGCTTCTTCAGAAATAATTACGATATGCCTGTCATACTTCCCAAGTTGAAGAAATTGCAGCTTGATTCTCTATCGAAATTGGAGAGCATCTGCGAAGGAATAATGGTTTGTGATTCCATTGAAGAAATTTATGTAAGACGGTGCCCCAGTCTGAAGAGGCTCCCTTTGTCTTTGCCCAATGATAATGGACAACCGCTTGCTCCCGTGACTCTTAAAGGGATCAACATCGACGATGACATAGATTGGTGGGAATCACTAGAGTGGGACCCTCCCAATACCAAGGATGTGCTTCAACCCTTTTTACGCTTTGACTGCTCGACTTCTCAAACTCGTTAAGACTTTTATTCTAAAGGATTTAATAATTTGTGTTTTCACTATACCTTTTCTAACAAAACTTAATATCTTGGTCATTGATTGAAAGTGTTTTTATTTTCATTATTTCTTTTGTCATTTTTTCTTTTGGCATTTTTGTTATCATTATTTTAAGTCAAAAGATAATAATTCCTTTTAGAACTTTTAGATCTGGCATGATTTTGTTTAGTCTTTAGTGGAGAAAACATATCTTTTCTTTCTAGCCTAAAAGTGGGCTTCTCGTCTGTGGAATAGCATGGCATTACATGGAGATGGTCGAAATCGTGGAAGAAAGTGAATGAACAAAAAGTCTTCAATGCATGCATATTTGTGTCCGCAATAATATGCATCGCACCCATGATCGTAGTATTCTAAAAATTTAGCTCTCAGAAGTTTTGTCTGCATCCCGCGAAGGAGTCTCTCTTCCGCAAGAGATATAGTCACGGCTGCGAGGTACCGTTGGCCCAGGCCTATATAAAGCAAGCTCAGCTGAAATGTTTGGTATCACTCGGATAATTTTCTAATTGCTCTCTCTGAAAATCTTCTGAATATTTCCTATCTTGTGAGAGAACATTTTTATGAGTGAGATACATTTTTGTAGAGAGATTTTGAGAGATTTATTTTTGTAAGAGAGAATTTGTTTTTGAGAGTGAACTTTGTAGTGAGGTTTATTTATAATGCTCTCAACTGCTTGAAAGATCATCATCAAGCTTTGTAAGTTTGTTACACTTTTGCGAAAAGTGAGCCTTCTCGGTGGATTCCGAGATTGTAGGCTTCGGTGGATTCCAGAGTCATTTGCGTCGTGCGATTCGACAAACCTTCTTGGTGGATTTCAATATTGTAGATTTCGGTAGATTCTGAAATCATTGACGTTGTGGCGATTCGACAATCGTGGCGGATATCCAATGGAGATTGCGGAGAGATTGCGGAGGTACTTGTAGAGTGAGCAAAGATGTGTGCTGGTGAATGGACTTGTGTTGCCTGGATTGACTTTTGTAAGAGATCTCTTGTACTACCTTTGTTGCATAGTGGATTATTCGTCTAGTCTAGCGCCCATGGTTTTTCAATTGTGATTTTTCATGTAAAAAATATTTTGTGTCGTAGATTAATTTTCTCTTTCTCTCATTTACAGTGATCATGGTTGTTTTAATTTTTAATTTGGATTGCCTATATCGATAATCATGTTAAACAAGACGGATCTAAATTTTTCAAAAGAGTTTTTTGTACTAAATGTAAATTTTTCAAGACTCATTTAGAGTGATGTGAGAGTATATGTATTGACTTTAATTTGTCATATACGTAATAATGGAGGGCTCAACTCTCTAATATTATTCGGTGGTGAAATAAAAACCATTGAATAATATGCACATGCAATCTTTGTTGATTGCCCTCCACCAGTCGAGTTTCCTTCTACCCTTTATTTTTGTTTTTTATTTTCATTATGCGGAAAGCATTCCCTATTAATTCCACCGAATCTCTCTTTACGCTACAACTTTGTTATTATTATTTTATTTTTCAGCTACACACAATAATGTTTGTCAATCAGATTAGTACCAAGTCTCTTCACTACAACAAATAGAGACTCCTATGAAACCAAAAAAAAAACATTATATACAAACTAAAGTTTAGAGATAAAATCACTTTTTAAAATTGAAATATTTTTGTTACAAAAAATATCATTATATTTTTAGCTATAAAATTATATATTCCGTAACGAAGTATTATACTTTTAGGACTAAATTTTTTGTTTTAAAAAAAATAAACCTTTATGGGATTAAGTTATCACTATAAAAAATTAAGGTTTTAGAGACTAAAATTATTTTTTAGGGACCAAATATTTTTGTTGAAAAAAATGTCATTATATTTTTAGCAACGAAAATTGGACATTAGTGACGAATTATTATCCTTTTGGGACCAATTTTTTTGTTTTAAAAAATAAACCATTTTGAGACTAAATTATTTTGTTTCTAAAAGTCTATTTATTAGTGACATTTTCAAAATTTTGTCACTAAAAGCCTTATTTTTTACTTTTCGGGACGACTTTTTAACGATTATCCTCATGATGATGGAAATTAGTCCCTAAGGCCATGTTTGATTCACAAGATTAATAGTAAGGTATTAATAATCCTATCAAATTAGTGTGGTATTCACTATCCAATTGGATTAATAGGATAAATTATCCATTGAATTAATAATCCCACCCCTATCAATACTAATAATCCTACAAATTTGTTGGATTATTTATCCATTAGATTAATAATCCTAAACCAAAATGTTAAAACAAATATAGGATAATTGGGCCCACAGATTAATAATCTCAATCCCATGCTCTAATCCATCCAATCAAACATGTCCTAAATGTCTTTTCCAACAAAATTTTTACTTTTAGAGACCAAAATATTTGGTCACTAAAACTATAATATGTTTTAGTGTATTTTTTTTTTCCTTAAAAGTGTATTTATTAGTGACATTTTAAAATTTATCTTTAAAAACTTTTTTTTTTTGACTATTCGGGATGAGGTTTTAGCGACCATTCTTGAGACAACAAAAATTGGTTTTCAAATATTTTTTGTAACAAAATTTCACTTTCCGGGAGAAAAAGATTTAGTCCTTAAATCTCTTATATGTTGCCGTGCTTGTTCATAATGTTTCTTGCTAAGGGCATCCACAATGGGATGGCTAAAAAAGTGCATTAATGTGTATGTTATATGACAAAAAGTAATAGAAGTGGGGCCCAAAAATGTTTGTTAAGATGTGTTAAGAGTTTGTTAATTTTAGAGAGTGAGTGATGGTGCAATGGATGTGTTAAGGGGTGTGTTAAATATATATATATATGTGTGTATATAATAAATAAAATAAATAAATAATTTAGTTTATTCAAAAATTTCAAGCCCAAAATTAAATTTCAAGTCCAAAAAAAAATCCCAACAAGTAAAAAATAAATAAATAAATAAAAATTTTGCCGTTGACCGGTCAACCGGTAAGACCAAAAACACGCCCCCTTCGCTAGCTAAAACCATCGCTGCAGATAACAAATAAGTTAACACACACCACTAACACACACGTTAACCCATCCACTACAGCACCAAACAATACCCTCAACTAGCCAAAAGTTGGCACCTGACACTAACACACAACTTAGTGTGTCCATTGTGGATGCTCTAAGGAATTAGTTTTTTAGTGGTTTTTGATTAATTTTTTTATAAGGTAAAAAAATAATTAATGTGTTAGGGTATGATTTTTTTTTTTTAATTATATCAAAAATCTTGAATTATTGAGATTTTTTACTTTTTAACTTATTTGGTAATTTTTTAGGTTTTGGAAATCATAGCTACCTTGACTTTTACATTATGTTTTGATATTTGATGGCGAATTATACTAACAGCCCCTATAGTTTAAGGCTTGTGTCACTTTAGTTCCTGATTTTCAATTGTGACATATTTAACCTTGAATTTTGAATCTTGTTCCAAATAAGGACAATTGAAGATACTATTACTCAATTTCAAGGTCAAAATCGTCAAATTGATAAAATATAAACTAATTTAACAAAAATAAATGTCAAAAACATATTTTTGAATTTTTAAAAATTATTTCTACTCACCAAAAATAAAATTATGTAAAATTGATAAATCTTTTACACATTTATTTATTTTTTTTACCAAATTAATTTTTATTTTATGTTTGGATGATGATCATATAATGAGTGGTTGCTAGTCTTTTAATGTGTAATCAATATATTTAATATATAAAATGTTTTTAGTTTTGATTTTTTTGATTTAATGGATTAGTTTAATAAGGATATCAAAGTTGTCGCCATATTTAACTTTTGAAAAAATAGAAACTAAATTAATGAAAATAAAAACAACCACATATTACATGATCATCATCCAAACATATAATACAAATTAATTTGGTAGAAAAATAAATAAATAGATGTATAAAAGATTTATTAATTTTACATAATTTTACCATTGGTGGGTAGAAATAATTTTTAAAAATTTAAAAATATTTTTTGACATTTATTTTTGTCAAATTAGTTTATATTTTATCAAATTGACGATTTTACCCTTGAAATTGAGTAATTGTATATTCAATTGTCATTATTTGAAACAAAAATCAAAATTCAGGGTCAAAGTGTCATAATTGAAAAGTCAGGGGCCAAAGTGACACAAGCCCTAAACTATAGGACCTTTAGTGTAATTCGCCCATATTTGATTTCATGTGAAAAAGTAACTAAAATGAAAATCAAATGGAATTATTTGTACGCATACTTTATTTTTATTTATTTAAAAAATTAGTGTAAAACCCGTGCTATGTATAGGCAACTAACAAAATGTGATAAACAATATTAAACATGTTAAAAATTAACTGAATATTATAATATTAATTTAGATGGGTATTTACATAATATATTTGAGTGATTTCACTATATTTATATAGATATGCAAGACTATTTTTTTTTTTTTTGAAATACACTCAATCGAATCTATATCTATATATATACTATATCTATAACCAAATGTAGTGATTTCTTAAAAAATTCCAAATTGTCAATCTTAACGTCTCATTAAACTCTTTTCTAGGTGGCACATCTATTCTTCTCTCATTCTAATTTCCTATTTTTTTCTCTTTGCTTATATATTTTATTTCACTTTTTAATTACTTGGGGCATAGATATATATAATGTCATATGGATAGGAATTTTTCAAAATATTTACAGACAAAAGATAAGTTTGACTCTAATTCAAATTTCATCATCAAATTTATACCCTACTCAAAGATATTAAATAAAAAAAAAAGAAAAAAGAAATATTAAACTATAAATCTCAAAACCTTACTTCCATGACAGTATGAAATTGAGAAAAAATATTGGAGAACATAAGATCCCTGCAAAGAAATTAAACAAGTGATTTAACCAATTATGCAATATTTTTCTTATGTGAAAAGAAATGCATATTTGAAATCCCATATTATGTTTTTTTCTCTATTTTTCCTTTTGTAGATTTTTTTGTTTGTTTTAGTTTTAGTTTATTTGGTGTTTCTAATTTTTTTTTTTCCTTCATAATCTAAGTCAGTGGGTTTGGTTTCAGTTTTCTGAATTCAGTTTTTTAAAAATTGAGTTTTTTATTTTTTTTCGTGTTTGTTTTGTTTTTAGTGAATATTTTTAAAATTTTAAGCAATTTTTTTACTTTTTTAGATGCACCTTAGTTGGATATATCTAAATAGTAAAATATTTGTGAAAAAATATTTTAAAATTTTAATAAATACACAAAAATACAAAAAAAAAATGTAATGAATTTTTCAAAATTTTTATTTTATTTTTATACTTTTAGTATTTAGTGAATTTTTTAAAGATTTTTTTCACAAATATTATACTTTTTAAGTGTATTTATGTTAAGTGTGCTTAAAAATTAAAAAAAATGCTTAAAATATTAAAAAAAATTCAGTAAAAACAAAAAAATACAAAAAATAAAAAGTAAAATTTTCGGAAAAATGAATTCTGAAAACTAAAACCAAACAGAGTGATAATGTAGTAAATGCGCTTATGCCTCCAAAAATTTATTATTCATTTTTTTTTAAAATTTTACAACTACAACGTACAGGAAAAAAGTAGCAATGGCAATAAAGGGCTAAAAAACGAATACAAAGAGTGATGTTTTGCAATGCAATTGGAGTTCACCCATTTTTTTAAGAAAAATTATACCAATGGAGAAGAGTATTTGGAACACATTCACGAGTTTGAAAGAAGTTTTTATTCAATCTCATTTATTTTTTTATAATATTTTGTTTTTCAATTATATTAATTTATGTGTTCGATTTTGTTGTAATATATAAAGAGGGCACTCAATTTAAATTCAGACGTAACTAAACTTATTTATGTAGTAGCTCTAAAATATTTTTACTTATATTTTTATTTTTTTGTTTGAGATCTTCATGACTTTGAATTTATTTCTTTGCATATATGTAGTGAGTAGGATTAAGCTTTTAAATGACAACTTTCTCTTTTGCTATATAAAGTCTTCTCCACAAATGAACATTTGAAGCACAAGATTGGATCTCAAAATCCTTAATAAATATACAAATAAACTACTTTGTTTTCAACTTACAAAACTCTTTATATATATATAACGAAAACCAATGTAGACAAGGTCATTTGAATCCATTTGAAGAACAAAAACTCAATATACATGTTTTTTACTTAATTATTATTTAATAGTTAATTTCAATTATGTTATTGAATGTCATGTACTTTTTAAATAAATTTGATTCAATGTGTGAATACTTCAATAAAAGTTTAGTCAATTTTTTATAAACAAAATTATTATTCAACTATGTTTGTGTTGAAATTATAAACACATTACATATTAATAATCAAAATTTTAAAATGTAATTTAAATAAATATGTTTTATGCATTTCGACAAAAATCATAGGTAAGAAAAAAAAATTTCTATGATTATTGAATTTTATATTCACGTGTCACTGCTAGAGAAATATTCATATCATGAATGTTCTATGGATAAGACTTTATTATTTAAAATGAATGATTATATTATCATATAACATAAAGTAAAAATAAAACTAAGATGTTAAAAAAAAGTGATGCTATTTTATTTTATTTTATTATTTAGTAGCTTGAAAATACAAAAGTTGTTGAAATTTATAGGTCATAGACGCAAAAAAAATTTAAAAAAATAAAAGGTGATCCTTATTTTTTATTTTTATTTTTTTTATAATTAAATAGCTTTAGAATACAAAAATTGTTAAAAATTACAGGTAGTAGACACAAAATAGAATTAAAATTTGCATAATAAGATAACATAAATGTTTATTTTTTAACTACACAAAATTTAAATTTTAAAAAATTATAAATGTCATTTAACTCTTATATAATTTTTAACTTACTACCGTTCTTATTTATTTTATTTTTTTTACAAACTTTAAAACATTATAGGTGGCATTTTACTCTTATTTAATTTTTAAACTACTATTCTCTCCAATTCTTCTATTATTAGAGTTATATTAGATTTTGTTTTTCTTATCAAGTTTTTCTTATCTTGTATTTAAATTTTTAAATTTAAATTTGATTTTTTTTTTCCAATCTTCATTTGATGTTTACTAAATTTCTCTCTACCTCATTTTTCTAGGATTTATCTAAGCTTCTCTTTTCTATATTCTTATATTTTATCTTCAAATTTACACTTGGTTTTTTTTTTTTTTTTTTTTTAATCTTTATCTTATACTTATAGGATCTACTCTTACTCTTGATTTTCAATTAAGTTCATTCTTTTTCTAGGATTTATCTAATTTTCACTTTCTATATTTTTATAATTTATCTTCAAATTCAAACTTAATTTATTTTTATTTTTATCTTACATTTATGAAATATCACTCTTGCCTTTCCTTTTTAGTTGAGATCAATCAAATATATTATTTAAGTACCTATCTAAATTAATATCATAGTATTTAATTATTAATTTTTAACATATTTAGTATTGTTTACCACCTTTTGTTATTTGCCCGTGCATAACACGGGTTACCACTAGTCTATCTATCTATACTATATATTAAGCAAAAGGGGGTTTTTAATCCCAAGCCTTGTGGGAGCTCCAATCTCCCAATCTAAATTTCCTAATTTTTTGATTTTTTTTTTTAAAAAAAATTTTAACATTTATTAACTTCTCCCAACTCCCAAGTCTTACCCTCATAATAACACTTTAATGCATTAAGAACAAGCATAAAAAAAATTCTTTGAAACACATGAATTCCTTGAAAAGTCCCAACACATATGATTATTATCCTTCATAATAACACTTTAATGCATTAAGAACAAGCATAAAAAAAATTTCTTGAAAACTCCAACACATATGATTATTATCAAAATATTAAACTTTAATATAGTATAATAAAAAAAAGACATTTAATTCATTGAAAAATCCAACACATTTGATTATTATCAAAATATTAAACTTTAATATAATATAAAAAAAGGAAAAAAAGAAGACATTTAAAAAAAAATATTTAAAAATCGCAATTCACATATATAGATAATTGTAAACACAATCCGTGCATAGCACGGGTGATACGCTAGTATTATATAAGCAAAAGGGGGGTTTTAGTGAGAAGAACTAAGAGAGCTCTAAGTGTTCAATCTAAATTTCTTAATTTTTTAATTTTAAAAAAAATAATTAATAAATCACACACTAACACTTTCTTTTTTAAACAAAGAGTGTATTTTTTATTCCTAAAATCATTCATTCCTTACTATCAAACGATGAAGGAGTTTTCCAATTAAGAAAAAATAATTAATAAATCATACACTCAAAAAAAGAGTTTTCCAATTAAAAATAATTAATAAATCATACGCTCAAGAATATTTCATCGTAAAATAGTATCTATTAAAATATTTTAAATTCTTCACCATGAAGTATAAAATAATTTATATAACTAAAATTTTGTAACATTTTTTTTTTCTCGCGCCATGGCTATTACTACTCAACATATATATCAAACCTCATCATTTTCATATACAGTAAACGTTAATAGGATTTCTTTAAGGTTCAAACTCTCAACTCAATTTTTTTTAAATTTTAATTTTTTTTATTAATGAAAATACTAAGTGTCATTATGTGTTGTGTTTTAATTAGTTCATAATCAAATTCATGGAGTTTTATATTAAACCCTTAAATTATGCCACCATAATTACCATTTCAAATTACTTCCTTAATTTATGTTTACCTACCAAATTTATTTTCAAAATTGCTTCCCTAAGATTGCATTAATGCATGATTTTGATACATTCATAAATACACATGGAAAACAATTAATTCTTTAACTTAAAATTTAAAGAGTAATGCTAGAGATATCAAATTTCCTACCAAATAAATGACCAAATATCTCACATGGAAGTGGGGTCCACAAAAGTGTGGGGTCCACATCCATGTGTGACAGTTGGTCATTTATTTGATAGAAAATTTGGGACCTATAGTATTTTCCAAATTTAAATATTATTGATTTTTTAACATAGCCTAGGCTTCTCTCTAGTCTTCCATCAGACTGGAAAGATATTGTTGGGCCTTGTGGGCCCACTTTTGGATTCCATTTTGATAATTTAAATTATTCATATTTTAGGATTCGTTGAGTATATCATCCTTGTAAAAAATCAAGTCAATCAGATAACAACTATGTGTTTGTATCAGTTTTGTATGAAAAAAATAGACGGTGAGAAAATAAACGATTCATACAAAATTGATCGAAACATGCAATTTCTATTATCTGATGGACATGATTTTTTGCAGGGATGATATACTCGACAAATCCTGAAATGTGAATGGTTTGGATCATCAAAACTGGCCCCAAAAATTGGCCTATTAAATGTTTAATCCGATATTGGAACTCCAAACTTGCTCATACAGGTCATGAATCGATAAATTATGATATAATTTATACATAATGTTTAAATTTATTATTATCAAATATTTTTACTAATTAATTGTTAATTTTTTAGATTAAGTGTAAGATTAAAGCTAAACTATGACATATAATTTATGGCTTCTCTATCTTAGATAATTTTTCAATATATGAATATATGTAACTATTTATTTCATAGTGTTAACATAAATATATAATTTTTTACCTAAGTTCAAATTTTTTAATACTTTTGCATGAAATATGTTCATATTTCTTATTTTAAAAATAAAAAATACTTATAGATATTTATTTCCCAATTTAATAAATAAATAGGTTACATGATTCATTAAGTTGACTTACGTGTAGGTCCTAATATGTGGACTTATTGTCCAATAGGTCCTATGATAATTAATGATATTTTTCATCAAACACTATTAAAAAAATATCACTAATTGTTAATTTTCAGCGATAGCTTGAAATTGTCACAAAAAATATCATTAATTACAAGTTTTAGCGACAGTTTAAAAAAAGTGTTACAAAAAAGGTCACTAATTTTCAACTTTTAATGACAGTTTGAAAAATTCATCACAGAAAAACGTCACTAATTGTAAGTTTTAGCGACAATTTATAAAAATCGTGACAAAAAAGTCATTAATTGTCAATTTGCAATAACATATGCAAAAAATCACCAAAAAAATTATTTTTAATGACAATTTTACTAGAATTTATTTGCAATATGAGTTGATGGGAATTAAGTATAACTATTAGGACCTATTGATAATTTATCCAATTTCTTAATGATTAGGTGAAGGTCACGTTAGCATAAATATACAAGTCATTCATGTGTAACTCTGATAAAAATAAATAAAATATAAGAAAAATTATTTATAAATCCTATTATGGAAACTTTTTTAGTGTAAAGTTCTATGAAACTTTTTATAGAGTCTAAAGTCGTATTTAGATAAGAATGTATTCCATGAGATCCTATATTGTGTAAATCAATTCTAGTGGTGGATTATTATATCCCTACTTTGTTCCATTATTGTACGTTTTATTCTCTCTCTCATATAGGGGTGTTCACGGTTCGGTTGCGGCCGAAAACTTCCAATCCGCCATCCGTCCGCCGGATTGGCAGATTGGAAAAAATCAATCCATATTCGTCCGTCGGATTGACGGATATGGATTGAGAGGATTGGCGGATGGTTGCGAATCGGTTTAGCGGTTTAAATTTTTACAAATTTTGAACATAATACAACTTGTCAACATTTTTTTTTTATAACAATCCAACTCAACATAACTAAAAGATTATCAAGTAAATTGTCAAATATCAATAATAAATATGTATAAAAAACCATGCATTATCAAAACTATTTCATTATTTTTTTTATTTAAAAACTATTTAATTTGATTTTTTTTTAAATGAAAAAATTAGGCCTTATATTTTTCACACAAAAATATCAAATATCAACACTTGCCATCTAATAAAAAGATTTCCAAATTGAAAATAAATTGAAAACACCACAAAATATCTAAACTCTTTTTCAATTGAAAATACAAACAGAATATCTAAACAAATTGAAAACACAAAGTCTTATAAATTACTCGGGGTGCTCGCGGTTTGGCGGTTCGGTTGCAACCAAAGGAACCCCAAATCCGTCATCCGTCCAAAACTAGGCGGATTCCGCAACCGTCCGCTCGTCATTACGCATCCATCCAAAATGCTACGTATTGGTTCAGTTCGATCGGTTTGGGCAGATCGAAAAATCCACTGCTCACTCTTACTTTCATATATCACATTTGGTTTGGGATATTACATAGGGATAGTCATTTTCCCCGACCCGCCCCACACCTACATCCCCCACCCACCCCGCCCCGACCCACACGGATTTTCTCCGCTCCGATTAAGAAATGGGGCGGGGACGAATTTTGCTTCCCCCACCCTGTTCCACCCGAATCCCGCCCCGATTATATTTATTAAATATATTTATATATATAATAAATTTATTTTTTATTATAATAAAGTTAAAACGCTAAAATATTATACTTAATATTTATTTTTATTCATTTATTTTCTATCTTATATAATATAATTTTCATTAAATATAAATTATTATTCATAATATACTATATTATCAATCATTTTTATTAATATTTTTATTTTTTAACTTAAAGAATTAACCCGCCTCCTGCCCCGCACCCACCCCGTTTCGATCACTCCCATGATTTACCCTGCCCCCGATATGATACGGAGCGGGGGCAGATTTTTATAAACTCGCCCCAAACCCGACCCATGAGTATCCCTACATGTTACATTTAGGAGGTTACAGTTGTTAATTGAAAATTTAAAATGCAAACAACGGTGGAGTATGAGAATGTCACGTTGGGTTTGAGATGTTATATGTTACATTAAGGTTACATTATTCATAATTTAACAGTGAAGTATTAGAATGTTACGTTGGCTTTGGGATGAGAAGCATATGGGAATGTCATGGTAGGTTTGGGATAATACATGTTACATTTACATTAGGTTTGAAATGAGAAGCATATGAGAATGTCATGTTGAGTTTGGGAATGTCATATTGAGTTTGGAATGTTATATGTTACATTTATGTTTTGAATTTCAAATTTTCAAACATATAGATATGATCATAATCTATAATAACATTGGATTTCCTATATATGATATTGCCATTAATCAAGTTATTTTGAATTTCAGAAGTATATAGGAATGTCACGTTGGGTTTGGGATGTCACATGTTACATTTACGTTTTGAATTTCAAATTTCCAACTATATAGATATGATTACAATCTACGGTAACATTGGATTTTTCATATATGGTATTGTCATTTATTAGGTTATTTTGAATTTTAAATTTCTAACCATATAGATATGATCACAATTTATAGTAACATTTGAATTCTCATATATGGTATTATCATTAATAATGATCAGGTTATTAATTAATTAAGATTGAGGGTAGATGTGTCCACAAGAAAACCATAGGATTTATTGGGTTATAAGTTTTTTCATAGGACCATATCTTGTATAAGTCTTCCAAATAGGACTTATAAATAATTTACCATAAAATTTAATCGATTATAAATCATTTTACTACATATTTTAGATAAATTTTATATTATTATTTTTTAAAACTATTTTTTGAATATTTATTTATACTCATGCATATCACCACCAAGGCCACTTTGCTAACTCTTAACACAAAGTAAAAATAAAACTAATTAAGATTTTAGAAGGAAAAGTTTTTTTATTATTATTTAGTAGTTTCAAAATATAGAACTTGCTAAAATTTAGAGGCTATTGACACAAAACAAAATTAAAATGAAACTGATTAAAATTTTAAAAAGAAAAGTGCTATTATTTTTTTACTATTTAGCAATTTCAGAATACAAAAATTGTTGAAATTTATAGGTTATTGACACAAAACAAAATTAAGAAATAAAAAGGTGATCCCTTGAATTTTTATTTTTATTTTTTTATTAAGTAGCTTTAGAATGCAAAAATCAATAAAAATTATTAGTAGACACAAAATAGAGTTAAAATTTGTATAACAAGATATCATAAATGTTTATTTTTAGGGTAAATTATACTTACACCCCATGAGATTTGGGTTTAATACATATCATCCCCTAACGTTTGAAAAATTACACTAACCCCTTATTATTGTAATTATTTAGACGGAATGAAAACATTGAACTTATGCACTTTCTCTTTTCTTGTTTTTCTTTGCTTCACCTTTTTTTTTTCTTTTTTCTTTTTTTCCTTCCCTTTGCTTTATTTTATTTTTTTAATGTAATTTTCTATGTTTTTTTATTCAGAGTTGTTGCCTTTTATATAAATAGGAGATTTGTGAAATGAGATTATTAACTACAAGGGTGGGAATGTAATTTCCAAAAGGTCAGGGGGTGGGAGATAATTGAATCAAACCTTAGGGGGTGTCAGTGTAATTTACCCTATTTTTTAACTACAAAATATTTAAATTCATTACAAGAATTTTCACTTTTGGCGACTAAATTTTTAGTCGCCAAAAGTCAAGTTTTAGTCGCTGAAGGGCTTTAGCGACTAAATTTTTTTGTCGCAAAATTAGTAGCTGAAGAGTAGTCGGGAAAGCTAATTGGCGACTAAAATTATTTTAGTCGCCAAATGTATTCATTTGCCAACTAAATATTTAGTCGCCAAATGGTTGAACATTAAATTAAATTAGACCCTTTTCGGCGACCAAACTTTTAGTCGCCTAAAGTCTCACCTTTTTAGCTACTAAAATTTTAGTCGGGAAATAGTTATTTTTTGGCTACTAAAAATTTAGTTAAAGTTCCCATCTTTGGCTACTAAATGTTTGGTCGGCAAAGAGTTCATTTTTGGGCTATTAAAATTTTAGTCGGCAAAAGTGTGTTTATAATTTAGTTTTTTGTTTTTAGCTACAAAATATTTTAGTTGCCAAATGTTTGATTTTCTTTTGGCTACTAAAGTTTAAGTCACCAAATGTCTATTTTTTTTTTTTTTGGCTACTAAACTTTTAGTCGGTAAATGTCTTCTTTTTTTTTGCTACAAAATTTTTAGTCACCAAATGTCTTTTTTTTTTTGCTACAAAACTTTTAGTCACCAAATGTTTTTTCCCAATTTCTTTTTAGCTACTAATTGTTTAGTCGCCAAAAACATGATATTATGTTTTATCGCGAAATTATAATTTCTCCACAACATGTCTATATACAATGCAACCTGCAATACGTATAAAAACAAAATGATACATACTATCACTGATAAAACTTATCATATTTATTTGTAAAAAATTACAAATAAAGAATTTGGTTCACTCACTCACATACTCTATTACTCATAAGAACCCCTCATTCCCACATACACATTCGTTTGGGATAAATTTTTTTAGTCTGATTTTTTGGCTATTTTAACATGATTAAAAAAATTCTATTTATAATCAATTTTGACTTTTTTTTTTATAGTTCATTTTATGGTTGTGAAAAAAAAAATAAAATGATTATGATTTATTTGCGATATTTTATCATATTAACTAAATTAACCTATTTTGTTTTTATTAGCTAATTTAGCCAATTTAGCTTGTGCCAAACAAAACCAGTAAAATAATCTTATTTATCATTGATAAATTTATCATTTTATTTCATAAATAAAACAAAATTATTTTAAAGATCTAAAAATTATTTTAAAAATGTTATGTTGAAATAAGTTTATTCTTAAACAAGGAAGAAAAAATAACATTATTGATTCCAATGAAATTCACTCACTATCTTACTGTGAAGAATTAGTAGTACATACATATATACACAGACACGAACACCCACATCACATTTGGTTTAGAAACTACTTATTTTGTTGAAGTTTGAGTCTGTGTGTTTCCTACAACTTTTAGGATTTTGTTAGTGTTGGAACAAATCTTTCATTTTGTTCCAAGCTATAGAGAATGAAGGTGTAAAAATTAATGGTTTCACAAATTAATGGTTTCACAAATTGATTGCCTTAATGTATTAGAAAAATCAAACATGAAAATTAATGGTTTCACAAATTGATTGCCTTAATGTATTAGATTTCTTAGCAAAATCTGCAATTTTCAATCGAAGATCTATAGATACACAAATATACTTATATACATATACATATACATATATATATACATATATATATATAGAGAGAGAGAGAGAGCATACGCGAGACGGAGCATCGATGGAGCAGAGTTCTTCTCAGTGATGAAGCCTCTGGATCTCGCGGCGGTGGATCTGCAAAGATCTGCGGAGGAGGAGGAAGCGGCAACGTGAAATGTTTTAGACAGGGATGGGGTGTGGATTTGCAATCCGTGTGGCTCACTCACAGATCTGTGTGAATCGCATGAACTTGTTTTGGTTGCTTGCTTTGGTTCTTATACTTGAGAATTGTCATGGGAAATTAACTTCTCAATGTGGATGTATGTATGTGTAGATGTGAACACAGAAGATCGTAGAAGCAGATAGATTCAAAGATGTGATTTGAAATGAGGTGTTTAGCAAAGAAAATTTGGGAGAGAAAAGGTGGGTTTGGTTTCGATTGGGTAGAGAAAGAAAGGATGAGAGAGAAGAGTGAGGGCGCGACTCGTGAGATATACAAAATGGTTATTGGCGACAAAAATTTTTTAGTCGCTGAAAGTATTTTATAAATCCCTCCAAAATAATTGAAATGTCTCCCTCCAAAAATTTTATTTCTTTAGCGACTAAATTTTTTTTTGTCGCTGAAAATAAACTTTTGGCTACCAAAAGTTTAGTTGCCAAAGGTAAAAAAAAATTTATTTTTCATTCGGCTACTAAATGGTTTTAGTAGCCAAAACTCGATATACGGCGACAAAAAATATTTTTTGTCGCTGAAAATAAACTTTTGGCTACCAAAATTTTGGTCGCCAAAGGTAAAAAATAATTTTTTATTTTTCATTTGGCTACTAAATAAATTTAGTAGCCAAAACTCAATATACGGCAACTAAATTTCTTTTTTGTCGTAAAAAATAGACTTTTGGCTACTAAATTTTTGGTCGCCAAAGGTAAAAAATTAATTTTTTATTTTTCATTCAGCTACTAACGGTTTTAGTAGCTAAAACTTAATATATGGCGACTAAAATTACTTTTGTCGCCAATTCTGGTATGTTTCGCGACTAATTTTTTTTTTGTCGCCAATAACCAATATACCCTGACTAAAAAAATTAGTAGCTAAATATTTTACTTTTTCCAACAAAAAATATTTTTTAGTCGCCAATTCCACAACTTTTGGCGACTAAATTTTTTTTAGTCGCCAATTTGGTCACCGAATGTGCATTTTCTTGAAAATATTTTAAAAATTATAGGTACCATTTAACTCTTATCTAATTTTTAACTTACTACACCTGAATTCTTATTTTTGAATTTTTTTTAACAAATTTTAAAAAATTATAGGTGACATTTCACTCTTATCCAATTTTTAAACTACTACCTTCTTCTATTCTTCTATTATTAGAGTTATATTAGATTTTTTTTCCAAATTTATCATATTTTATTTTTGAATTTTTAAATTTCAACTTGATTTCTTTTTTCAATCTTCATTTGATGTTTACTCAATTCTCTCCACCTTATTTTTTCAGAATTTATTTAATTTTCTCTGTCTATATTCTTATAGTTCATCCTCAAATTTAAACTTGATTTTTTTATCTTTATCTTATATTTACAAAATCCACTCACTCTTGATTTTCAGTTGAATTTATTCTTTTTCAAAAATGAATTTAATTTTCTCTTTCTATATTTAGCTTCAAAACTTTTTTTTTTTTAATCTTTATCTTATATTTATAAACAGTAATGGTACAGAGCCCGAATATAGGGGCTCGAATTTGGCTCGAAATTAGGAGGAAGAAGGAGGAGGAGGAGGAGGAAAAGAAGGAGAAGAAGAACTCGACTGGAGGGGCCAACAAAATCGCACGGAGGTGGAGGTGGAGGCGGAGGCGGAGGTGGAGGTGGAGGCGGCGGCAGACGAGCTGCAACGATGCCGACGACGACCTCGCTCTCGCCTCTGTGTTCTCTCTCTCGCCTCTATTCAACTCAACGAAGAAGAAGAAAGAAAAGGAAGAAAAAGAAGAAAAAAAAAAATCAAAACCCAAAACGACGTCGTTTTGGGTTTTGAGCCAAATTCAAGCCCCTAATTTCGGGCCCTCAAACATTATTCTTTATAAAATTGCACTCTTACTCTTCCTTTTCCTTTTCAATTGAGTTTATTCGATTGAGTGTATTTCAAAAAAATTAATTAGTCTTGCATATTTATATAAACATAGTGAAATCACTCAAATCTATTATTTAAATAACCATCTAAATTAATATCATAGTATTTAGTTAATTTATAACATTTTTAGTATTATTTATCACATTTTATCAATTGTCCGTGCATAGCACGGGTTTTATGCTAGTAAACTCAATTGAAAAGGAAGAGTAAGAGTAAAATTCTATAAATATAAGATAAAAATATTTTTAAAAAATAAGTTTAAAAATTTGAATACGGATATAGAAAGAGAAAATTAGATAAATCTTCGAAAAAGAATAAACTCAATTGGAAATCAAGAGCGAGAGTGGATTTTGTAAATATAAGATAAAGATAAAAAAAAAAAATCAAGTTTAAATTTAAGGATGAACTATAAGAATATAGAAAGAGAAAATTAAATAAATTTTAGAAAAATGAGTACAGAGAAATTCAGTAAAGATCAAATGAAGATTGAAAAAAAAGAAATCAAATAGAAATTTTAAATTTTAAAAATTCAAAAAAATATATATATACCTAAAAAAAATATAATATAACTCTAATAATAGAAGAACAAAAAAGGGTAGTAGTTTAAAAATTGGATATGAGTGAAATGTCACCTATAATTTTTTAAAATTTGTAAAAAAATTCTCAAAAATAAAAATTGAGGTGTAGTAAGTTAAAAATTAGATAAGAGTTAAATGGCAGCTATAATTTTTTAAAATTTAAATTTTGAGTAGTTAAAAAGTAAGCATTTATGATATCTTATTATCCAAATTTTAACTCTATTTTGTGTCTACTATTAATAATTTTTAATAATTTTTGTATTCTAAAACTACTTAATTAAAAACAAATTCAAGGATCACCTTTTTATTTCTTAATTTTGCTTTGTGTCAATAACCTATAAATTCCAACATTTTTTGTATTTTGAAACTACTAAACAAAAAAAATAGCGTTACTTTTATTTTTATTTTTATAAATCTTAGTTAGTTTCATTTTAATTTTGTTTTGTGTCAATAACCTATAAATTTTAGCAATTTTTGTATTCTAACATTATTAAATAAAAAAATCACTTTTCTTTTTAAAATTTTATTTAGTTTTATTTTTACTTTGTGTTAAGAGCCAGTAAAATGACATTAGTAGTACTATGGACGAGTATAAATAAATAATAAAAAATTAGTTTATAAATTAAATAATAATATAAAATTTATCTAAAATATGTAGTAAAAATGATCTATAACCAATTAAATTTTATTTATTTTTGTCAGAGTTACACATAAATGACTTGTATATTTATGCCAACGTGATCTTCATCTAATCATTAAAATTTATCTTGGTGTATACTCAATTTATGAATCATTTGACTTATTTATTTATTAAATTGATAAATAAATATCTTATAAGTATTTTTATTTTTTTAAATAAGAAATATGAACATATTTTATGCATATATATTAAAAAATTAGAACTTAGGTAAAAAATTAAATATTTATGTTAACACTATGAAATAAATGGTTACATATATTCATATATTAAAAAATTATCTAAGATAGAGTCGCTCTAAATTATATGTCGTATGTTCACTTTAATCTTATTAAAAATATTTGATAATAATAAATTTAAACATTATTATGTGTAAATTATATCATAATTTATCGATTTGTGACTGGTGTGAGCTAGTTTGAGGGTTATAATATCGGATTAAACATTCAATGGGCCAATTTTTGAATCTCGTTTTGATAATTCAAACCATTCACATTTTACGATTCGTCGAATAAATCTTCCCTGCAAAAAATAAGTCGATCAAATAACGAAAATCACATGTTTGGATCAATTTTGTATAAACCGTTTATTTTCTTACTGTCTATTTCTTTCATATAAAACTAATATAAACACATGATTGCCTCTATCTAATCGACTTGATTTTTTACAGGAATAATGTATTTGACGAATCTTAAAATATGAATGGTTTAAATTATCAAAATGGGGCCCAAAAGTGAGCCCACAAGGCCCAACAGTACATCTCCAGTCCGATGGAGGACTGGAGAGAAGCCCAGACCATGTTAAAATTAATAATGTTAAAATTTTAAGTTAAAGAATTAATTATTTTCCATATGAGTATGTATGAATGTATCAAAATCATGCATTAATGCAATCTTAGGTAAATAATTTTGAAAATAAATTTGGTATGGTAAACATAAATTAAAGAAGTAATTTGAAATGGTAATTATGGTGGGTATAATTTAAGGGTTTAATATAAAACTTCTTGAATTTAATTATGAACTAATTAAAATGCAACACATAATGCCACTTAGTATTTTTATCATAAAAAAAATTTAAAATATTTAAAAAATTTGAGTTGACAGTTTGAACCTTAAATAAACTGTATTAACATTTACTGTATATGAAAATAATGAGATTTGATATATATGTTGAGTAGTAATGGCCATGGTGAGAAAAAAAAAAAAAACATGTTACAAAATTTTAATTATATAACTTATTTTATGCTTTAGGTGAAGAATTTAAAATATTTTAATAGTAAATATTTTATAATGAAATATTTTTGAGTGTGTGATTTATTAATTTTTTTTAATTGGAAAACTCCTTTTTTTAGTGTATGATTTATTAATTATTTTTACTTAACTGGAAAACTCCTTCCTTATTTGATGGTAAGGGAGGAATGATTTTAGGAATAAAAAATGCATTCTTTATTTAAAAAAGAAAGTGTTAGTATGTGATTTATTAATTATTTTTTAAATTGAAAAATCAATAAATTTAGATTGTGTAATTAGAGCTCTATTAGTTTTTCTCACTAAAAATTTCCTTCTATTTATATAATATATAGATAGATAGATGCTTATTCATTTTCATCGTATTTTTCTACCCTAGCCAAACGAAAGCTAGGAATTTAGCTTTCATAATTTTTCCTTACTTTTCCTTTCTTTTCTTCTTTTGTTCAACAAATTGAAGGACCATGAAAACAATGATAAAATGATTTATTGTTGTCTATCATCTCTGTCGCATCTCTCTCCACACTCAAGCTTGGTTTGAACAATAATTAACCCGTTTTTTTTCTTTCATTTCTTTATTTTTTTTTCCAACTTGTACAAAAGTATTGGAATATGTTTATCAACCATCAATTGTACCAAAATTCTTAGTCATCATTAATTTCACCTTCCTTTGGTGTCTTTTTTGGCTAGGATAGTTCTTCAAAAGCACCAAAGATTTACTCATCATTAACCTTTTGAGCGTGTCAAAATCCTCCTGAATTATATGCACTCCTCAACAAATCAAATTTTCTATTATTGTTCTAACAACTGATTTTCCTTCAAATTTCTTTGTTTCTTGAAGGGTGTGATCAATGCAATGCCAATTCTGAAGTAGATCTTTTAGGCCGTACAGCAGTTGAAGCTACTCAACTTCCTGGAAGAATATACCTTTCAAAATTATGGTTTAATGCTACACCCAATTATTTCTTCTACAATGTATGTCTCATTTCACACGTCTTTCTATGATCTTTCCATAATCTTTGATCCCCTGCATATTTTGTTTCTTTTTTTTTTTTTTTTTGTTGAAATTATTGTACCTTCTTAATTGCTAGTTGTGCGATTACTGATCTCTTTGCAATGGCTAACATTTGCATTTAATCTATTTTATGCAGTGATTTGCTATTATTGCTAAAAAAAATAAAAAATTCAAGTTGCCACTCTATTTTCCTTCCTCTTAACAGTGAACACTGGTGCTTTTTGTCCCTCCCTCCATTGCATTTAATATTTCATTTTTACACTTAATACCTCTCAACAACCTTTTGAAAGTATCATGTAGTTTCAGCTTAATTGGCTGCAAACAAAGTTTTTCTTCAGCTCCGCGACACTTATGAATCAACATCGTCACGGTTTATTTATTCTTTTTCCATTTTATGCTTATGCTAGATGCTATTGATGTTCTACCACAAAGAATAGACTGGTCTCGACTGGGAATATATAACTCCACCTGTAAGACTAGAACAATTAAACTTCTTTTTTTTCAAAACCAATGAGGCAGTGATTGTGTAGTGCGCTAATCATGAAGCATTGCCTAATTTTTTCAATACACTACCACGGTAGCAGGTCTACTTACTTTTTAGTTTGTTAATTTTATTTTATTTTATTGCCTTTGCTTTTAAAATAGAATTAGATGATTCTTGACATTTACAAAAAAGCTGAAGAAAATTGGGCAAATGACTCGTCCCAGACTGTTTTTTGGTGTACTGCGTACCATAACTATAGCATTGGTAAGTTGCAGAGTGATATTGCCAAACAGCAATGCTAGGTATAATGAAAAACCTTTCATAAAAATAATCATGAAAGTTCTGTGATCCTTAGATTACATTTAGAATAAAACACTACTCACTAATTAAAGTAATCTAAGGATCATAAATCTTTCATGATCATTTTCATGAAAAAAAATTCATGATCCCTAACTTTTCCCATTGCCAAATGTTTTAAATTAGATTTGTCAAATGAGGACAATGAGAAATAAAGGATTCAGGATCCTCTAGAGTAGATTCCCTAAAGTGATCCCTGAAGTGAGTGATCCAACGGCTGAAATCGTTTTTCTTATTATCTTACCGGTAAGATAATATTATTTAATCAAAACGACGTCGTTTTGATTAATATCTCTTACCGGTAAGATAATATATCTTACCGGTAAGATAATAACAAAAACGATTTGAGCCGTTGGATCACTCACTCCAGGGATGACTCTAGGGAATCCCACTCTAGAGGATCCTGGTTGGAAATAAAGAGCGAAATTGTCAAGAGCATTGATAAGAATGAAAAAAAAAAAAAAAAAGTGTTCTCTTTTTGGATGATGTGTCTCGTTAATTTGTGTAGTATTTTTATGAACAAGAATTTAATAAATGGTAATCAATAAATGCCAGCAAACGTAAGCAAGAATCAAGGTGGTGGTGGAGCTGAACTTGCGGTCCAAAACAAACCAAATTTTCTATCCCAAGTTTCACATGGGTCTAGCATGATATGAGGCCTGAGAGAGAGAATGATGACCCTCAAGTCTCTCTCAGACAGACTTAAAAGTAAAAAAAATTAATTCAAAATTGAATATAAAAGTTCACTAAATACAAAAATAAGCAAAAATTTAAGGCAACTTATAAACTGAATAGAAGGAAGCCTAGAGACACCGTATGCCAACTGGCATTTTCTTAAACAAGGTTACATCCCCCAAAGCATTGACTAAGATCAAAACTCAAGCAAAGCATTCAAGAGATCCAACTAAGGCCCATGTTCCTAGATAGTTCAAGGTTCATTTCGAGAGAATTGATCACAATAAATAATACCAATACACAGAAAGGAAGAAAAAAAAAAAAAAAGAAGGAATTGACATTAGTCTATAAAACCAGCAGAAAGAGTGCTGTTACTCCACCTGATTCATCTGCCTCTGAGAATAGTCATGAAGATCGTCTTAAGCAACAAATGCTTATTGATCATCTTGCTTCTGTTCATATCTGGTGCAATACAAATCCAGGCAGAAACCACCACCTGCAACAAACCCAAGAGCCCATGCTTTCTCAAGAAGCTGTCATGCCCAAGAGAGTGCCCAACGCCAAATCCAAGCAATGCAAAAGCTAAAGTTTGCTATGTCAACTGCAATTCACCCATATGCCGAGCCGAGTGCAAAAGTAAATTATCCTCTCTGTAATTGATTCACCTTCATAGTACAACATCCTTATTTACTCTATGCTTTGTGCTTCAAAAAACTAACACCCTTGTGTTTTAATATTTCAGCTCGCAAACCAAATTGCGGTAGCCCTGGAGCAGCATGCTTGGACCCCCGGTTCATTGGCGCAGATGGCATTGTCTTCTACTTCCATGGCAAGAGCAATGAGCATTTCAGCTTGGTTTCGGATCCCAATCTCCAAATCAATGCCCGCTTCATTGGACTGAGGCCAGCTGGTCGACCCAGGGACTACACGTGGATTCAAGCACTAGGAATCCTTTTCGACTCTCAAAGTTTCTCTGTTGAGGCCACCAAGGCAGCAACATGGGACGATGAAGTCGACCATCTAAAATTCTCTTACAGTGGCAAGGAGCTAGTTATACCTGAGGGCTACCCATCCATGTGGAAATCCCCAGAAAATGAGCTGAGAGTGGAGAGAACGTCGAGCAAGAACAGTGTTATAGTCACTCTCCCAGAAGTCGCAGAAATTTCAGTCAGTGTGGTGCCTGTGACCAAGGAAGATGACAGAATCCATAACTACCAGATACCTTCTGAGGACTGTTTTGCTCACTTGGAGGTACAGTTCAGATTCTATGGCCTCTCCTCAAAGGTCGAAGGTGTGCTCGGCCGGACTTACCAGCCAGATTTTAAGAATCCAGCAAAGCCAGGTGTTGCAATGCCGGTTGTAGGTGGAGAAAACAAGTACAGAACCACATCACTTCTATCTGCAGATTGTGATTCTTGTGTGTTCTCTCCAGTTGGGGTTGTTAACAAGGACGAGTCCCAAGTTATGAATCATGGAACACTAGATTGCACTGGTGGAGCCGGCAGAGGGAATGGAATTGTTTGCAGGAAATGAGTACCTAACTTCATTCTCAGAGGATATTAGGAACTGTTTCTTGATGTATAATTTGAAGTTTCTTGGTAGAGATTAGAGAATGATGTGTCCTCTTTTCTATTCTACCCTAGAGTAATGCACTTTCAATTTGTACGAGTAGTTTTTGCAGTTTTTCCCCTCTAAATCAAATATGTAGTTGATCAACAATTTCAATATTTTGAATCTTGTTTTCCACAACCAAAATTTTAATGGTACTCAAATAAGAAGAGAAACTGTTCAGATGCAAAACCATGATGACTAAATTAGAAGAAGAGAGGGAACATGACATTGAAACTGCTCAGATGCTAAACCATGTTGACAAAACCATTTTTTCTAACATAGAGGGCATTACTAAAAATCATACCATAATTTTTGGAAACCTTGGAAAACCCACTTTTCCTACATTCCCTAATACAAAAAGGGACATTTTCGGGATTATCCTGAAGGTTTCTTGATATTTTTCAGGGCGTTTCTGATATTTGTTTCCCAGTAAATGCCACAGATAATTCCATAATGGAAAGGCTCCTTGATACTGCTTTCCAGAGGGAAAGCATGGCTCATAACTCTTAACCAATGTAAAACAGCACAACTGTAACAGCTTTCATCCAAAAATGACAAATATCATTACAGCAAGCACCTCCAGCCACAGATGATAAATTATACCTTGGTTTCTATATAATTTTCCGAACAAAAAATTATACAAGTAATAAAATCCATACCATAACCAAATTTGGAACTATGTAAAGTCAACATGGAATGTGGGAAGTTAACAAACACTTGCATTGATCGGGATCAAAACAATATTAAATTCTGTGGTATTTTGATGGATTCATTGGCTCCCACCAATCAACTATAGTACATCGGCAATAATATTATCATCAAAATAAGAAAATGAAAAGGTATAAACCTAGATTAAAAGGAAGTAAGAAGGGGAAAAGAAAAGGAACAACCTTCCCTTGGGAGATGTCAAATCAGTCTTGAGGCCAGGATGACCAATCTTTTTGCAGGACATCCAATGGCAAAGATCATAAACATGACATATACTCCTCATCTTCCATGGGGATTTACCAGCTGCGAGAAAACAGCACTTGTGGTAGGATCTTCTGCATCATCATCAGTGCCAGAAATCACCTCATCAACCATACTGACACTGTAATCAAATGGCTCAAGTGGAGTCAATGGAATGCCTGGGATATGATTTGTGCTGTTATCTTCAGGTTCCATGAGAGCTGACGATGTTTCCTCAAGCTGTAGAGCGTACTCTAGATTCCACAAAACATCACCCATTGATGGCCTGTCCACCCCGTACTCAGCCAGGCATTTCTCTGCTGTCTCTCCAAACTTCTTAAGTGAAGCTGGATTTACCTTTCCCACTAGATTTGAGTCTATGATTTGATCCAACATCCCTTTCTTTTGCCAATTCATTGCCCATTCTGCAATATTAACTTGATCTCTAGGGAGAACGGGGTTTAAAGCCGGTCTTGTGCAGAGAACTTCCATTAGAACCACCCCAAATGAATACACATCTGATTTCTCAGTAAGTTGTTGCCTTCTGAAGTATTCAGGATCAAGGTACCCAAAACTACCCTTCACAGCAGTACTTACATGGGTCTGATCCAGAGCTGGACCTGTTTTAGATAGACCAAAATCAGCAACTTTGGCTACCAAATTCTCATCCAAGAGTATGTTCGTTGTCTTCACGTCTCGGTGAATAATACTTTGAGCTGCCCCTGTGTGTAGATAATGAAGACCCCTAGCAGCCCCAATACAAATCTCAAGCCGCTGCTTCCATGAGAGAGATGGGAGATCTGTTCCATAAAGATGGCTCCTGAGAGGCCCATTTGCCATGTACTCATAAACCAGAATCATTTCTGACCGGTCGTCACAATAGCCAATAAGAGAGACCAAGTGACGGTGGCGGAGCTTGGACAACATTTCAATCTCAGTTCGAAATTCCGCAAGACCTTGTTCAGATCTTGGGTTTCCTCTCTTAACAGCAACTTTAGTCCCGTCTTCCATGGTACCTGTGTAGACCCTACCAAAACCGCCAACTCCAAGAAGCAAACTCTCATCAAATTTGTTAGTTGCATCCATTATCTCTTGGAATGTGAAGAACCGGCCAAGATTGGAGGAAGTTAACGAGATGCAGCTAGCCGTTCCGCTCTTTTGAGAAGTTGCAGACATTTTTGTCATGGTTTGAGAGTTTCCATATAAGGGCAAAGGAAGCCATGTGTGCCCTTGATGAGTAGTCTTTGACTTGTGGGATACCAAGCAGCAATAACAGAAACCAATAAATGCCACTGCAGCTAAAGCTCCTGCAATGGAACCAACTATGATGCCTATCTTGCTATGTTTTGAGGGTGAAACCAGGAAGATACCCAAATTTCTAGCTTCATTACTAATCTTCATGATCTCCAAACCATTCATGATTGCATTTATGTTGTCAGCCTTTATATCTGGACCGACACTAACGGTCAAAGTGTGTGAATCGGAGGAAAGATTGGAAACAAAATCTTTGTAGACAGGAACACTCAAGCCACCTGTGTCAGTTGATAGGTCAAGACTCCCAAGAGCAAGATCAGAGTTTATGTATAGATTAAACAAAAGATCGTACATGGACTTGCCCACAATATCGCAGAAATGTACTCTGACAAAATAGGTGGAATTTGGATCGACAGGGAGGACCCAAGTTATGTTGAAGTTCATATTGTTTACATTGGCATCTCCCATGGTTTCAGCTGTGGCATAAACAGAATTTGGTGCGATTTCAGGTGTGACAGGAGCTTTATATTTGATGTTTGCTGGGCTAACTGAAACATTTACAGCAGAGTTGTTCATGTAGAGGTATTTGGCGTCATTCTCCCAAGTTCTACCCAACGTATCATTCTGCGCAGTGAGCAATGGGCCACCCATGTTCAATCGGTAAACAGTTTCAAAAACATAGTCTGAAAGGCCGCTAAAAGGGATGAAGGGGGGTAAAGCTGGTGCCTGATCAGGGAGCAACCCATCCAGGATAGAGACAACTTCAATGGCATTAACAAACACAACCGAATTGTTGGAAGGAATGAAAGTAAGGACCAAGTTTTCCGAAGTCACATTGACCGCATACTCCTTAAATAGATAAGAACCCTTGTGGTTCTTGAAAGTGAAGTTGTTCAAGAGCACAAAATTTCCGGTGACTACAGTAATCGAGGCAAAAGTTAAGTTGTGGTGGGAGTCCGGAAGAGGGTAAAAATAGAGGCGGACCCAGTGCCTACCTAGTTGCTTGATATCGAATTTGTAAGATGCTGTACTCCAGAAAATTCTAGCAGATTGATAGACTGAAGAAGGGACACTAGAATTGGAGGTAGCAACAATGGAATTGCCTAGAGTTTTCAATGCTAATGAAGACTGCAATGAATCGGGAATGTAAGTCTGACCTTGGAAGCTAACATTTTGTGAAGATCCACATACAATCAAGTAACTATCAACAGGGATGAACAAGGCAGAGGATTCAAGAAACATGAAAACAAACAAAACATGTAGAACTAGAGGCAACCATTTCACTAGCTTCATCTTTACCATTTTTAACCACCAAAACCCTCAAAAACAAAGAAAACAAGAATTGCCCAATGCCGCCCACTTCCTCCAATTCTAAAAACAACAATACCAAAAAATTACCACAAAGAAGCCCTCAATTGCAAACCCAAGTCCCCAAAACACATGCCCAGAAAGCCTTGTATCTAAAACACTATAGCTATCTAAAGCAATGTCTAACCCGAATAGCTTCTATGACAGACAACATACAAGAGCACTAAGACAGCAAAAATGGAAATTCTGCTAAAATATGGTTCATAGATTGATGTATTAAAAGCTTTGTATCAAAGGTTTTTTGGTAGCCTTACCTCAGAAAGAGAAAGATAAATGGTTGTGATATGGAGTGAAACGAAATGGGTATGGTTGTGAAGCGGAGAAAGAGGAAACCCAGTTTGAGATTAGAGCAATGCCACCATTGGAGACCCTTCTCAGTTGAAGCTCTTTAAGTGCAGCGCCAAACAGCTCTCTCCAGGCTGTTAATTAGGTTCTCAATTTACAGAAAGGATGGACCCACAACAAGGGACACATGAAACTACCGTCTCCAAAATCAAACCCCCTATTTTTTATTTGAATAAAGGTTGGGACCCCCTTCGGAGTCACCCCTTTACCTCTTTGTCACGTGCCAAGAGGTGATTGGAGGAGTAGGAAAAAAAAGAAAAAAAAAAAAAAAAAAAATAACTAATGAGAGAGAGAGGGGATCCAAAGAGGGTCTTAAAAAGGGGATGAATCATTGTTGTTTTTATTTTTGTCAATAGCCAAAAGCTGTTATCAAAAAAAGATAATAACGAAAGATTTGATATATTTATGAAAAAAAGGAAACGGCATATGAAAGTTCTGAACTTGTGCTCTATAGCGGAAATTGCAGAAAAATAATATTAATTCAAAATAATTATAATATGTAAGTACAAAATTTATTAGGGGAATTGCAAAAAAAATGTACCAATTCGAAATAATTGTAATATTATGGAAGTACAAATAATTCATGCATTAAATTATACAACTTCTTTGCAATTATTTTAAGTTTATATCATTTTCTTACAATTGTCCCAAATTTATTTGTACAATTTAATATTTGAATTTTTGTGCTTCAATTATATTGTAATTATTTTCTATTAATATTATTTTTTATAATTATTCCTTTTATATATCTACTTTTATAGAAAATAAAATTTAATTTAATTTAATTTAATTGAACAACACTGTATTTACATTAAAATTTTATTTTATTTTATTTTTTTAATTATAATGATCAATCTCTTACCTTCTAAATCAAGTTACAATATCAAAAAAAATGTCTTTATTTTGTTGCGAGGTGGTAACAAGGCTGCTCATGGGCTAGCTCGTATGGCGGGTCAGGTGGTTGGGCACCGAGTATGGAGGGATGAAGTGCCTGCTGCGATTTTCAGTGTTACTAGGTCTCAATTTTTTTAGTCTGTAGGCGATAATTTGCCTTTCTAAAAAAAAAAAAAAAAAAAAAAACAAGTTACAATATCACCTTCCTATCATTTAATGAAACTAATAACTATTATTGGGTGTAACATGTTTATCATTTCGTCAAACAATAAAAATAAGGATTTTGACTTATTTTGGAGTTTATTTAGATATTTTGAATCATTCATATTTTAAATTATATAGATTAGAACATACTTACAAAAAATCAAGTTAATCGTATATTGTTAATCCTTTCATCCAGTCACATTTGTATTCATTTTAATATTTTAAATCACAATTATCATTTATTTTTGTAGATATAAATGTGAGTGGATAAAACGATTAACGATATCCGATTAATTTAATTTTTTACAAGTATGTTCTATTCAATATAATCTAAAATTAAACAGTTTGAATTATCAAAATGAACTCCAAAATAGACTCATATGAAAATACAACAGTGACTGACTGTTGTGTCCAAGTATAACAGACACCCTAAATCCAAGTTATCGCATGTTTTATCAAAAGTGATAAAAGTGACCCAACAATATATTCTATATTTCCAAGCATTACATATTATGGATAACAAATGTATATATTTTTTTTATTGTTCTTCAAATACTCAATATAAATATAATAAATTTTATTATTAAAATCAACCACAATACTAAAATGTATGACATGATTTATATTTTATTCGCATACAAAATTAGTCGGGTCTTAGAGCTCTGTACCAGAATGGTTGCTGTGCTGGAACCGACAATCTGCAGAGCCAGCTATCACGCGGTTCAGAGATTGAAAGGAATCACAGTTAACGGCGTTAGTCGACGGAAGTGCCATGCAACGAATTAATTGGGGATTTTTGCAAAGATTTGTCTGGCTCAGGCGCCACTTTTGAGGACATGAATGACGCCAAGCATGATTTTATAGCCGAATTTGTTAATCCAAATTTGGTTATATAATTTGATGAAGAGTTTGGAATATTAGGCAAAAATCATAAAATTAAAAATTAAAAACATAAAAAAACATTAAATAAATAAAATAATGACATAAAATTGAATTTGAAAAAAACTATTTTAATACTAGAAATACTCTTGCAAAAAAAATAATTTTTGGAATTCCTAATATTAAGATTTTATAACATAAAGAATATTCAATATTTTCATAATGTCTAAAGTCCTTCAAATCAATCTAAAGAAAATTCAATCCAGAAAATTTCTCTGGGAATTTACAAAAGAAATTTGGCTCATTACATACAGAGAATTACTCTGGATTCAAATCAGAGAAAATTGAAATTTCTCTGAATTCAAACTAGAGAAATTTAGAGAATATTGAAATTTCTCTGACTTTGTTCATAAATTTCTCTATCTTCCCAATCACGATATGCAATACACAAATTGATCACCCAAATAAACAATAACAACAACAACCAATATATATATATAGAGAGAGAGAGACTCAATGAAATGAGAATTTCTCTGGGTTCACAACTAGAAAAAATTCATAAACAATAATCACAATTAGAGAAAATGCGAAGAAATCTGACGTCTTTTTCATATAAAATGCAGTACAAGCTTGACATATTTACACCCTTATTAGGTGAGTTTTTTTTTTTTCTGCATGTGCGTGTGTGTATTTTCTAGCTTAAAGTTGATTTTAGCTTTATTTACTTTTGTTTACATCTTAGAGATTGTTAGAGTTCATGTAAGATTGATGCTAAGTTAAAACTCTTTCTTTTTCGTGTACGAAATCAAAGTCCTAAATTTCGAACTGGCAAGGTAAGATTGTTTGTTTTGATTTTGGTGGCTTTGGTCACTGTTGTTTTGATTTTGAAATCAGAAATTACGGAGAAGAGGTGTTTTTCAGATATTTTACTTTTGGTGCATTTTTTGGTTGCTAAGATTTTAAAGGGAAAAAAAAAGGGAAAAACAATTTGGGGTTTTGGTGACCGAAGTTCATATATTTTTTTATAAAAAAAAAAAATTGTATTTTCAACATTTTGTTAGTAACTGAATAGATTTTAACCAATACTCATGTTTATATTGTAGAACATGAGATTCAATGTTAAACATGATTGCTAAATATGTAGGACATGAGATTTCCTTTTGGAGAATATGAGATTACAAATTTGAAATTACAGTTTTACCTTAGTACTCCTGCTTATACTATATATGTATGAAATTGCAGTTTGAAATTACCCTTCGAACTCGCACTTGCAAAGTAAGATTGAGAATTGTTTCAGTCTTTTTTTCCGCTTGAGAATTGTTTCAGTATTTTTTGTTTATTTTTATTTCCTATTTTTTGGTAATTCTTATTATTTAAAAATAAATAAAGTCTAAAAATGAAATTAAACCACGTGTGTTTCATCCTTTAATTTTGCTTCTCTAATTCCACCTCTAATGATGTAGAATTAGAGAAGCTAATTCTTTGTAAGTTTTTTAAGAAGAAGAATACTTCTTTATATTTTTTCAATATCTTTATCAAAAATTGACAAGACTCTACAAATTTGAGCAAGATATGTAAAAATTGCAATTGCATTTTGATCTCAATATTATTTACACCGTGCTTTTAGGCACGGACATACACTAGTAAATAGATAAGGAAGAGAGATGCAAACAAATTTATAGTGGTTCGGTTTCAACTCGGCCTACGTCCACTCCTTAAGCTTCACTTGAGATTTTTCACTATCTTCTAGCTTCACAGGGGTGCTAGTAACCTTTTTACAAATTGAGCAATCCTCCACAGATTTTACACAGACTTCACAAATCCAAACCCTTGCAAATCTTAGATAATTCACAATCACTCTCAAAATTTTAAGAACACACAGTTTTGCAACATTTTTACAAGATGAAATGGTATTTTTGCTTTCAAAGAAAGCTTGCAATAAATATCTCTCAAAGATAGATATATAAAATGAAGTTTTGATTTTTCTATAAATCTCACACAGGAAAGATGAGCTTAATGCTATAAGGCTCAATATTTAATTTCTGAGAATAGATGTGAGTGATTATAGATCAAAGAATATTTTCAGGTTTTTTTTTTTTATAACTTGTTTACATTAGAGGCTTTGGTATATATAATGAAAATTATAGCCGTTTATAGCCGTTGTATTCATTTAAATTTAAAGCCGTTGTAGTCATTTGAATTTATAGCCGTTTATAGCCGTTGTACTTCCATCATTACCAATTTAAATATCTTCCACTCCATCATTACAAATTTGAATATCTTTCACTTGAACTTTTTGAACCTTTATAGCCGTTGTACTTCCATCATTACTAATTTGAATATCTTCCACTTAAAACATTTTGAACCTTTTGGCATGCTGCTATGCTAGGCTGTTTGAACCTTTGTTTTGGGCTGTTTGAACTCATGATTTAATCAAATATTAAGTACATTCTAACAACATTTAGCATAAGGTTTAAGTGAGAAATAATGGGACAAAATAAATTTTGATTCTATTTTTCTCTTTCAAATAAATCATCAAAATAAATTTTGGATTCTATTTTCTATTTCAAATAAATTAAAATATAATTAAATAAATCATCAAAATAAATAAGTCTAACAAATATAGTAACAACAAGAGAGATTTTCCATTGGCAGCAATGGCTTCAATTACATATCCATCATCCATCAATGTGGACTACTGGGAAAATAAGGAGTTAAGTGGCACCTCAAACAACAATCCACAAAAACTCTGCGGATACTCATATAGATTGTAACAGTATGGACTCACAATCCAAAAATTAGTGTCTCTGCTACAACTAGCTCCGTCGCCTTCTTAGCAGAAACTCCCGTTGCTACTGTTGCGAAAGCAGAGGAGTCAGTGGCTGATCGTGTTGCTCGCGATGGAATTGATAGAATTGGTGGTAATGAAGACTCTAATTCTTGGAAGCGACCAAATTGACTTTGGAGAACAAGTCTGTCACGATCCAAACCTGTCCCTAAAAGTTTGGCATCGTAACCGGCCAGTAATCCATGATTACCACAGGCCTTCCTGTGCAAAACATAATAATCGGGGCTCGCGGAAGCGAAGATAGAATACAATAAGTCCAAAGAGCTGTGCATTTATATGAACAACTAGTTACATGCCAAAAATGTTAATTTACCCACTAGCTTTACATAACGTGTAACAAAAGATCATACATAAAACATAGGCACATGCCACAGATGTACAACAAAACAAAACTCACTAACGGCCTTCCAGGCCTAGCCCCAACTCGGAGGTACGCAAAACACCAGGTAGGCTTCAAAACGGCGGCTCGGTCAAGACTCCGCCTAGGCTTGACTCCCAGAACGCTCATCTATAAATATATATATACAAACAGTGAGCTAAAACCCAATGAATAACATTAAAGTAAAGGGGTAGTGAACGAATTCCATATAACATATATCCGTAAATCAAATTATTCATAATCATTCATATCAGAACATATCATAATGGTACATCTCACGGAACATAACACATAACGTCTTCCGACTAGAGTAATCGGTTCCGGATACTGATTAAACACATATCACCACAATGAAGTGGCTAACGAGATCTCGTATCATATATTTGTCATGGACCCACATTTTTATGCCGTCCCACATGACTTGGAACTATCCGTAGATGCCATACTAGATTTGCAAACAGGATATTCGTTCACAGAATCAAAATCACATTTCAAAAACATAACTTAATGTATCACATTTGAAATATAGTTCATATTAACATAACTTTACAGAAATGTTACTCACAGTGGGTTTCCAAAACCGGTTGCACGGTCTTCAAGGTTTGACCTACAAATACAAACATTACAGCATGATTCTTAACACATAGAGTAAACACATACTTGTAATCTCCTAATGGTGCTTCCATCTCATACCTTGTTATCATAACTTAATTAAGGCTTAAGGATGCCTAAAATGTAATGAGGATGCCAAAACATGCATTGGAACACTTTGTGAAATTTCAGAAAAATAGGTTCCCGCTCGAGCGTGTGTTCCCCCGCTCGAGCGGACTGTAAACTGTGACAAAGATACTGGATGCACGAAATCCCCGCTCGAGCGACCTTCAAAAATCTGGGTGAAAACCAGTCCCATTTTCTGCTAAACCGTGGGTCTCCATTTTTGCAAAAATCAACTTCCAAATCAAAAAACTCAAGACCCAAACACTTGAAAACACTTTAAATTAAGCTTCAAAACTTCCAAACAAAACCCAAATGCATCATAAAACCTTGAATTGAGGTGGAAAACCATAAACATGCACATACAAGCTTCATTCTCAAAACCATGGAGTTTCTCCTTCCAAAATGAAAATCATGTAAGGAAAATATGATTCTAAACATAAGTTACATAGTATGATGGCATGTATGCTCAAAAATGCAACCTAGATTAAAAACACAACACAATACCTTCAATTATCCATAATTTCCCTTTATTCCCTTTACATACCATGAGTACATGAAGAAATCAACCTTAATCAAGAACTTAGAAGAGAAATTCTTACATTGAGTTCTTAATTGGAGAAGTTTAGCTTATTTCCCCCTTTCTAACTTCTTCTTCCTCCTTTGTTCACCCTTCTCACGAATTCTGTCTCTCCCCTCTCCCAGATATTTTCTTTCCTTTTGTTTTGAGTCAACAATGATCAACATCCTTATCTATGTATCATATATAATACTTGTGCCGAATACATGAGCCAAACGGGGCTTAGCGAATCAGACGAAATTCAGTTCTCAATTAAACATCCCAAATGGTTCTAAAAATTTCCGGTATCACATAGGCGTGTTCAATTTCGTTTTCCGAACCCATTATGGTCGTCATTTCCAGTCTTGAAGTTGTAGTTCCAACAGATATTTTTCCAATTCAAACAGATGTTCTTCAATTAATTCATATAAACACATAATTAATTACGAATAAGTATGACATACGTTTTGGGGTCATTACAAAGCCTAGGTCATTGTCGTACATAGATTTCTTGGCAGAATCAAAGAGGATACAGAGGCAGTGTCAACAAATAGATGTTATATAGTGGTGGCGGCGGTGGTGGTAGTTGGGAAATCTAGGGTTTCGAGGAGTCGATTTTTGGGCTTTTGGCCTCGTTTGCACTTGTCGTCTCCCATCTGAGAATGGGGAAGTCAGTAGAGAGAAAGAGAGAGAGAAATGAGATTTGATTTGGAAGAGTAAAATTTCTCTATGATACATGGGTGTGGGGTTGAGGGATCTTAGACATCACAAGGTAGTATTGTAAATATCTTCCTTTACTAAAAATGAAAGAGTCCATTACTAAAAATGGAAGAGGGACCTTAGACTAATGTTTTTTTTAAAAAAAACTTATGCAATTTTTTTGAGAAACTAATTTATGCAATTGTTTTAAAATTTTATTTTCTATTTAAAAAAAATCCTATTCACAAAAAGCTACTTGAAGATATAGTTATATTTTTTTTATTTTTCCATCACTGATATTTAAATTTTTTGATAAAATTAATTCTACTTTGATAACATATTTTTTTAAAGAATAAAGCTTCGTAGCTCGAAAAAAGTGGGGCTCGAATGGCCCGACCTCTCTCTCTCTCTCTCTCTCTCTCTTTCTTTCTTCTCTATCTCTCATCCTCTACCTTGGTTTTCTTCTTCTTCCTTCTGAACTGCGACGATGATGGCGGCGCCAAATGGGTTTGCAACGGTGGGCTCTCTCTCTCTCTCTCTCTCTCTCTCATATATATGTGTGTATATACACAGATCTAACCAGCATAGATCTGTGTATATACACATAGATTTGTGTGTATACACACATAGATATGTTCTTCTTTCTCCTCTCATTTTCTTCTTCTCTCTTCTTCTTTATGTTTCTTTCTTCCTCTATATTTTTTCTTCTTTGATTTTTCCTCTCCTCTCTGCTTTATCTCTTTCCTCTCCTCTATCTCTTTTTTTTATTTTTTATTCTGAGTTATGGAATAAAAAAAGAAAAAAAAGGGTGTCAAAACGACGTCGTTTTGACACCTCAAGCCATTCGAGCCTTAATGAATTCGAACTACCTAGCATAATTGTTTTTTAAATTTTGGTTTTAGTTTATTTTATTTTATTTTTTTGAGTTTTTAGAAATCAAAGCCACATATATATATATATGAACAAAAGTATTTCTCCAAAATGTAGATATCCATGGCCGTTTGCTACTTTAACAGCTCAAAGTAATTGTACAGAGGTGGTTAGGGCTTACTGGCTGGGGTTACAAATAAGACAAGTCGAGTTTGCTGAGCTCAAGCTCGGCTTAATAACTAATTAGACTCGAGCTCAACTCGACTTATTAATATTAATGAAATTCGAATTCAGAGCGGCTCGGTTTAATAAGATTTTTTATTATTTAAATAAAAAATATTATTTATATTATTTAATATATAATAATGTATTTATGTTATTATTTATATATTATTTAATATTTAAATATTATATTTATTATATAATTTAAATAAAAATAAATAAATTAAATTTATTCGGGTTTGAATTCGGTTCATTTTCTAAATAAATTGAATCAAGTCGAATCCTTAATGGACCGAGTCAGCTCACGGCCAGTCAGATTTATTTGCCTACTGCAGAATCTAAAGTTGACGGCCGTTACTTATTAGTGATGTCCACCTGCCAATCCATTTACAAATAACCGCCGTATCAATGCACATGGCCACTAACCGTAACGTCTCTATCGATTAATATCTCCTTTTCAATATTTATTTTTTAAAAATTTTATTATTTATCAGACAAATTACACTCACTACCTGTAAAGCTTTTTACATTTTAATATGATAATACGTGTTTCACGATCACATCGACTTTTTTTTATTTTATTTTTAAGGGTGAAGTATTAATAATTTTAAAGAGAAATTTTATAAAGAAAAATGATTGAGAATTTTAATAAAAGAATTTTAATGAGTTCTAGTAGGAGTTGACTCTATTGTAATGTGATGTTTTGATTTTAGTTTTATTTTTTTAAATATTTTTTATTTCCTGCTACATCATTAGAGCTCAATTAGAATTTCAAAATTAGAAGGATGTATCATTGCTCTTTTATAAATTATTTGGTCATTTCTTTTTTCTTATGGATCTAAAAATCTCATTTTAGTGTGAATTGCATAAAAAACCAATCATAAATATGCGCGTGTTATGTGTTGAGGAACAAATATAGATTTTTTATAATGTTAAAATTAATAAACATAACACTTAAAAAAAAAATTAGTGTATTTTTTTAAACGTAACACTCCAATGTAGCACACTAAAAAACTCCAATCAATATAACACACAAAATCTCTTTAATATATTTTTTCCAAACGTAACACTCTAATATAACACACTAAAAAATTTGTTAGGAGACTTTTTCCAAACATAATAACATAACATTTCAAAAAAATTTCTCAGTGTATTTTTTCTAAACGTAACACTCCAATTAATATGACACACAAAAATTTCTTAGTGTACTTTTTTCAAACGTAACACTCTAATATAACACTCCAATGTAACAGCATAAAATCACATTAACAGAAATGTAGGTTTTCAAGTTTGATAACCAATACTTCAGCCACCAATCCCCTTAAAAATAATCTTCCAGACCTTACATTTTTATTCTCATTCCAAAAAAAATCAAAAAATTAGAAAAATGAATCACAAAATGATATTCACTTAAACTCAAATGGCACCAAATCAAATAAATACAAATTTTCAAAATAAAAAAAAATTAATTGATTTATAAGAAAACTCTAACGATTAAGTGGATCAACATCATCCTATATACGATTTATGGGTAAATTTTATTTTATTTTATTTTATTTTTTTGAAAGATGAAACAAACAGAGCTAATATATTTGATATATAGATATAAAAGGGATAAATTACAAATATACCCTTGAGGTTTGCTTAAAATACGAATTGTCCCATGTGGTTTGGAAAATTATAAATACTTCACTGTCAGAATTTTTTTATTTAACATAATTAATTGAAAAAGTAAAATTTTTAACTGTTCACCTATATAATAATAAAATTATCTGAATTATTAATTGAAATAAAATTTTAACATTATTAAAAACTGTTAATTAACTTGATAATTTATTAATAAAAAGACCTATTTGTTATAAAATTAGAAATCTTAGGGAATATAATATAATTTTTAAAATCACAGAAGATGATTTGTAATTTAAGTAAAACTTAAGAAGCGTATTTATAATTTACCAATATAAAAGATAGTTAAAAATATATATATTTCAATATATAAGTGGTAATCCTATCTTTTTTTTATTCCTTAGCTAATGAATGACAAGCTAAACAAAGAGGAAATATCATTTGAACTAAAATTTTAATGAAATATAGGGAAACTATACTAAATTTAAAGTGCTTAATATATTTTTTCTGTGGATTAAGCTTGGCTCTAGTTCATGAATTGGACTGGAAGGTCCAATTTTGCTACTATGTGCATATTTAGGGTGTATTTTAGTAATTTAAATTGTTCAATTTATACAACTCATTCGAATAAATTATTTATATAAAAAATTATATTGATCTAACATTAGTAGTTACATGATCAAAACATATTTAAAAAAATAAAAATAACAAATATAAATTTGAAATAGATTATTTATTTTATTAAAAATAAGTATAATTTAATTAAATGACTACTGATATCCGATTAATTAAAACAATTTCATAAATAATTTATTTGATTAGTTCACAAAATGAATGTTTATATATAACAGTGGATAATATCAAACATGAAAAATGCTTGGGACCTCTAATTAGAGGTACCATTAGTGATGTGGCAGTGGGTCCCACCCATTGCCACATCAGTGTTGTGTCTTGATTTTTTTTTTTTTTTTTTTTGTGCCTTTTCCACCTCATTAGAGGTGTGTTTAGAACCTCTAAATTAGAGGTCTCTAGCATTGTTGTATCAAACATTGGACCATCTAGAAGAAGGCTATTATTTTTTCTAAAACATTTAATAGATTTATTTTTCTTCTATATTATTGGTCAAATTATAAAAGGCGAAAGAGAGATGATTGGATCACCGGGACCCAACGTAGAAAGTAAAAAATTGAACCAAGTAGACTTTGACAAGTGCCAAAAAAAGATAAAAGTGACGGAATTGTAATGAAGATTTTTTATTAAAACAACCAAGAAGCGCTTATGAGAAGGTTGTTGGGTACGTGTCGTTGCCATATTGGTGTGTTGGTATTGACTTGGTGCTCGAGCCGCTACGGGAACAAAATTATTGTCGGAGGAGATTTCTCCGCAATTCACGTTACGGCCGCTAATGGAGCCGACCGGCGCGGTCGTGATTTTTTTTTTTTGGTCGGAGTTGAATACTGAATGGCTCCACAATTTAAAAAAGATCTTGGTTCTCTATATCAATATCTGTACTATATATTAAGTGAAGGGAGATTTTTAACTCAAGTTTGGTGAGAATTTCAATCTCTCAATTTTAATTTTTTAATTTAAGAAAAAAATCTTAACATTTATTAACTTCTCCTAACTCTCAAGTCTTACCTTCATAATAACACTTTAATGCATTAAGAACAATCATAAAATAAATTCTTTGAAATCCAACACATATGAATTCCTTGAAAAGTCTCAACACATATGATTATTATCCCTCATAATAACACTTTAATGCATTAAGAACAAACATAAAAAAAAATTCTTGAAAAGTCCAACACATATGATTATTATCAAAATATTAAACTTTAATATAAATAAAAAAAACATTTAATTCCTTAAAAAGTCCAACACATATGATTATTATCAAAATATTAAACTTTAATATACCAACACATATTATTATCCTTCATAATAACACTTTAATGCATTAAGAACAAACATAAAAAAAATTTATCGAAAAGTCCAACACATATGATTATTATCAAAATATTAAACTTTAATATAATATAATAATAAAAAAAAACATTTAATTCCTTAAAAAATCCAACACATATGATTATTATTAAAATATTAAACTTTAATATAATATAAAAAAAGAAAAAAAAAGAAGACATTTAAAAAAAAAATATTTAAAAATCACAATTCACATATATAGATAATTGTAAATACAATCCGTGCATAGCACGGGTGATATGCTAATATAAATAAAAAAAAAAGACATTTAATTCCTTAAAAAGTTCAATACATATGATTATTATCAAAATATTAAACTTTAATATAATATAAAAAAGGAAAAAAAAGAAGACATTTAAAAAAAATAATTAAAAATCACAATTCACATATATAGATAATTGTAAACACAATCCATACATAGCACGGGTGATATGCTAGTTATATATTAAGCAAAAAGGGATTTTTAACTCCTAAAGCCTATGGGAGCTTTAATATATCAATTCTAATTTTCTAATTTTTTATTTTTTATTTTTAAAAAATTAACCTCAACATTTATTAACTTCTCTCAACCCACAAGACTTTTTTATTTCTCTTATAATTACTGCAGTACCTTTTCCAAAACAAATAATTTGTATATTAAAAAAAATTTAAAACAAATATAAATATCTTTATCTATATCTATATCTATCTATCTATTTATATCTATCTCTAACTCACAAGTTTTGTGGGAATTCTAATATCTGAACAAAAAAAAACTTAGCACTTATTAAATTCTTTCAAATCTTTTTAATTTCTTCAATACACACACTCTTTTTAACTTTTTGTATACCTATTGCAAACAGTGGGTCTTTTTTTTGTTTTCTCCTTCTTGACTTCTCATTTCTACACTTTCAACTTCAGTAACCACGTATGCAAATAGTAAGTCTTCTTTTTGTTTTCTCCTTCTTAACTTTTCATTTTGTTTACTGTTTTAATATTGTAGTTAGGTAGCGCATAAAAATATTTGTGATTTGTCCAGCGAATAAAAAATTATAATTTGATTTTTTAATATGATTGAAGTTAGATAAATAGAAACCCTCACAAAGAGAAAAATGTGATTATAATTAGTTGAATGATTCTTTTTTTTTTTTTTTTTTAATGTGATTGTAGTTAATTTAATAGTTCTTTTTTTCAGTTATCTATACTCTAAATATTAAGTAAAAGAGGGTTCTTAACTCAAAGCCTTGTGGGAGCTCCAATCTCCCAATCTAAATTTCCTGAATTTTTGATTTAAAAAAAAAAATCAAAATCTTAGCATTATTAACTTATCCCAACTCCTAAGTCTTATCCTCATAATAACACTTTAATAAATTAAGAACAAGTATAAATTTTTTTTTTTGAAATTCAACACATATGAATTCCTTGAAAAGGCTCTCATAATAACACTTTAATGCATTAAGAATAAGTATAAAAAAAATTTCTTAAAAAGTCCAACACATATGATTATTTTCAAAATATTAAACTTTAATATAATATAATAATAAAAAAAGATATTTAATTCCTTAAAAAGTCCAACACATATGATTATTATCAAAATATTAAACTTTAATATAATATAAAAAAGAAAAAAAAGAAGACATTTAAAAAATATATATTTAAAAATTACAATTCACAAATAAATACACTTATAAAAAAAAAAATACACTTATCTATCTATACTATATATTAAGCAAAAGGGGGTTTTTAACCCAAGCCTTGTGGGAGCTCCAATCTCTCAATCTAAATTTTCTGATCTTTTGATTTAAAAAAAAAAATCTTAACATTTATTAACTTCTCACAACCCCCAAGTCTTACCCTCATAATAATATTTTAATGCATTAAGAACAAGCATAATTTTTTTTTTTTTGAAATCCAACACATATGAATTTCTTGAAAAATCTAACACATATGATTATTATCAAAATATTAAACTTTAATATAATATAATTTAAAAAAAAGACATTTAATTCCTTGAAAAGTCTAAAACATATGATTATTATCAAAATATTAAATTTTAATATAATATAAAAAAGGAAAAAAAGTAGACATCTAAAAAAATATATATATATTTAAAAATCACAATTCACATATATAGATAATTGTAAACACAATCCGTGCATAATATAAAAAAGGAAAAAAAGAAGATATTTAAAAATAAAAAAAAACATTTAAAAATCACAATTCACAAATAAATACACTTATAAAAAAAATACACTTATCTATACTATATATTAAGCAAAAAGGGATTTTTAACCCCAAGCCTTGTGGGAGCTCCAATCCCCCAATCTAAATTTCCTGATTTTTTTATTTAAAAAAAAAAAATCTTAGCATTTATTAACTTTTCCCAACTCCCAAGTCTTACCCTCATAACAACACTTTAATGCATTAAAAACAAGGGCAAATTACATATACCCTCTCGAGGTTTAGCAAAATTACAAATACCTCCCTGAGGTTTGAAAAATTACAGATACCCCTCTGAAGGTACTATTTGCATAACAAATTAGGGGGTAAATTGTTATGAAAATATAAACCTCATGGGGCAATTTGTTATAAAAATATAAACTTCAGGGGGTATCTGTAATTTAGTTAAATCTCGAGGGAGGTATATGTAATTTGTCCTAAAAACAAGCATAAAAAAATTCTTTAAATCCAACACATGAATTCTTTGAAAAGTCTCTCATAATAATACTTTAATTCATTAGGAACAAGTATAAAACAAATTTCTTAAAAAGTCCTACACATATGATTATTTTCAAAATATTAAACTTTAATATAATATAATAATAATAAAAAAAAGACATTTAATTCATTAAAAAGTCCAACATATATGATTATTATCAAAATATTAAACTTTAATATAATATAAAAAAAAGAAAAAAAAAGAAATTTAAAAAATATATATATATATTTAAAAATCACAATTCACATATATAGATAATTATAAACACAATCCGTGCATAGCACGGGTGACATGCTAGTTTATTTTATTATGGGAAAAACATGATGTGATTGTAGTTTGTCCAATGGCTCTTTTTTTTTTAATATGATTGTTATAGTTAGTTCAATGATTTTTTTTTAATGTTATTTAATCTTTTTATTTACTATTTTAATTTTATTTTTAATATGATTGAAGTTTGATAAATATAAACCCTCACAAAGAGAAAAATATAATTATAATTAGTTGAATGATTCTTTTTTTTTTTTTTTTTAATGTAATTGTAGTTAGTTTAATAGTTCTTTTTTTTTCATTTATTTATTTTATTATGGGAAAAATATGATGTGATTGTAATTTATTCAATGGCTCTTTTTTTTAATATGATTGTTGTAGTTAGTTCAATGGTTTTTTTTTAATGTTATTTAATCTTTTTATTTACTATTTTAATTTTATTTTTAATATGATTGAAATTAGATACACATAAACACTTACAAAGAAAAAAATGTGATTGTAGTTAGTTCAATGGTTCTTTTTTTTTTTTTAATGTGATTGTAGTTAGTCAATGGTTTTTTTTTTAATTTTATAATTTTTTGATTTTAAAAAATAAAATAAACCTTAGCATTTATTAATTTCTCTCAACCCCCATGCCTTTTGGAAGATTTAGTCAAAACTTTCTCATAATTAAACTTTAATGCATTAAAGACCAGCATAAATAAAATTTCTTGAAAATTCTAACACATATGATTATTATCAAAATATTAAATTTTAATATAATATCTATCTATCTATCTATCTATCTATCTATATTATACTATATATTAAGCAAAAGGAGATTTTTAACCCTCAATGCCTGTGGGAGTTTCAACATCCCAATCTGAATTTTCTAAATTTTTTATTTTTTATTTAAAAAGAAAAAACTCAGCATTTGTTGATTTGGTCAAAATCCCCTGATCAGCATTTATTAACTTTTTTCAATCCACATGTCTTTCCACATGCCTGCATTTATTGATTTGGTCAAAATCTCCTGATCAGCATTTAAAATCCCCTCATACAAATAATTATAGATACAATCCGTGTATAGTTACTGCAGTACCTTTTTCAACTTCTCCCATACACTATGGTTAGTGATAAGATTATTAAATTATTTTTATAAAAAATCTTTAAAAACATAATTTATATATTAAAAAAAATCTAAAACAAATATAAATATCTATAATTATCCTGTGCATAGCACGGATGATAGGCTAGTAATTATAGATACAATCCGTATATAGTTACTGCAGTACCCTTTTCAACTTCTCTCATACACTATGGTTAGTGATAAGATTGTTAAATTATTTTTATAAAAAATCTTTAAAAACATAATTTATATATTATAAAAAATCTAAAAACAAATATAAATATGTATAATTATCCCGTGCATAACAAGAGTGATAGGCTAGTATATATATATGTAGAGTTCATTTATATATGTTGAAATTCATATTATGAGCAGATTAGATTTATGGGGTCTTGTGAGAGTTAGAGTCTCAATCATTGTTCATAATGAATTATAACAACATAGTATTGTTTTAGGAAAATTCCATTATTTATATTTTATATTATATGTATTTTTAATTATGTTATTTTTTTTTATAGTTATGATTAATTTTTTTTAATTATTATATTATTTTAAAATTTTAGATATTATTTTTTTTAATATTTTTAATTACGACTTAAAAAATATAAAATTATATTATTCTTATTTATAATTATAAAATATATATAATGTGCCGTTTTGGAAACTTCAGAAAAAAGTCACGTTTTTTATACAAGGTCCAAAAACATAAGTGGCCAAAAACGTAACAAAATTGATTTGGGAAGTTATAAAAACGCAAGTGTGAAATTACAAATAGGGATCTATGACAAAAAAATAAATAAATAAATTTCTTATGTTGGATAAGGGTATTTTGGTCATTTTAATTTGATTTGACACCATAAACAAATATTAAACTAAAAAGTTAAAAGTCAATTTTTTACCAACTTTTCAAATCACTTTCCAAAAAATTAAAAAATTTGATAAAAAACTAAAAATTAATTTTTTATCAACTTTTCAAAACAGTCTAATATAGACACTTTTAAGAAGTGTGTACTGTAAACTTTTCCATCCTTTTTTCAAGTCAGTCAAACGTTTTGTGGAAGTAATACTCGGTAATTAGAATAGTTGACCAAGACTTGCTGCCCATGGCCCAAAAGAGAAAAAGAATATGATTGTTTGGTGATGTTTATTTGTGCTTTTTATAGATAATAAGTGATTTTAATTTTACTTTTTCAGAAAAAAAAAAAATCGATTTTGTATTTATTAATTTTTAATTTAGAATAAGCAGCATTAAAGATGCTCAAAGCAAGTAGTTTCTCTCGAGTTTGGTTTATTGTAAGCCTATTTAAAGTTCGTTTTGATGATTTAAATTATTCATTTTGTGAGGCTTATTAAACATATTATTCATACAAAAAAATTAGATTAATTAGATATCAGTAGTTAATTTAGTCTATTGTTTAAAGAGAAATGTGATCCAATCAACTTGATTTTTTTGCATAAAAAATGTACCAGTCATATTTTATAAAATGAACAATTTAAATAGTCAAGAAAGGCTTGAAGTGAGTTACAGTGGGCTACACTGGATCTCTCCAGTCCAGTAATCTGCTCCAGATAAAACCTCTTGTTGGAGAATACCTCTTTTGGGCTGATGAAATGCCACTGTGGGCTGAAAAAAATGCTCTATGTGCCAATGGTTTGGGCTTGGGCTTGGGTTTGAGTCAAGAAATTTGCTTCTTTTATTTATTTATTTAGTTAATTTTTCAATTTGAGAGCGGTTGATGGTGATATTGTGATTACTACTTTTCCCCCCAACTCTCATGGAGAGACAATAGTAACTGTTGAGTGGAGTTATCAGTAAGAGATTGGCAAGACAAACATATTTCAACATCCTAGCAATTATTGAACAACACAAGCACAGTAATGGAACAAAAAAAGTTAAAAGAGGTAAAATGCAAATGCGGAGGTGCAGTTGTCATAATGTGATGGATGATTAAGTTAAAAAAAAGACTAAAAAAAAGGCACAGCAGCCTGAAATTGGAAAGTCAAGAAAACACACACCAAAACTATATAACCAGAAAGTTTGACATGCCCAACAAATGAATTGTGCACATATGAGCACTATAAAAGATCATACGGTATGTTTGGTGTCACTTTAAATAAAATAAAAAAATATTTTTTTCTCTCCCCCGCTTGTAATGTTCTATTTTTATTAATAAAATATTATTTTCTTTCTGTCAATTAAAAAAAAAAACTCATGGTCTCAATTAATGGAGGAAACTTGATAATACAAAAGATAACTCAAGAACATTCATTATCAAATTTTATTATGTACATACAAAGAGAGATTGCTGTGCCACGCCCACGCCTTAGAATCAAAAGGTTTATCTGCGCTAAGATTAAGAGTACATACAAAGGGAGATATTCCTTTATCCTTAAAATTAATAATTTTTTATCTGTTGTAAGATTTAAGAATAGCTCCACAGAAAGTACATACAATAGCTTTCCAAGATTTCCAGTAGAATGGGATGTAACAGAACCTTGTGGCGGTTTTCATGTCTGCCACGCTTGCTCCACCACCGCACCGCGAACACGTCCCTGCTGCCGGTTTGCTCCTCCTCATCCTCCTCTTTTGATCAACTAAGAAGCAGAAACAAACCATGGCCTAATAGTCCTCTGCAGTGCTGGTTCTGTGGTAGTGTGGTAATGGGTATAGCATGGTATGGGGAGGCTTTAAATGGGTGGCAATGCCGTTAATGGTTGAGCAGTTTGTGGGTCACACGTGTTTGGTCTGTGGAATTAGTTAGTAGATATATAATGATCACGTATTTGCAGCGGGGAACCTGCTCTGCTTTCATGATTATTTTGTGGATGAATTCCACGTGTCAGTTACAGTTGGATTTGTAAACTGTGCTGCGTTTAAATGTAGGGAGTGAGCTGTACGACTATGAAAATGTACAAGTCGTTGAGTATTCATGAATCCTATCTATTTGTACATATATCACCACCATAATATACAGACACCATATGAATCCTATCTACCTACAAAAGATTGGAAAATCTAAATGGCAAATGTTAACAGGTGCTCCCATGTATTGTTTACTGTCAAAATTGGTGTAAAATTGTTTTAAAAATAGTAAAAAAAATTTGGAAGTGTATTAAATTGAGTGAAAATGCTATAAAACTAATGAAAAGTGTATTGAGTTTTACACTTAATTTGTCTTTTTTGTATGCGTCTAGGATACTTGTTAGCAAGACCCAATCTAAATTACCCACAAAAAAAAAAAAAAAAAATCTCAACTGGAAAAAGATTGAACATTGTCTAATCTATATTTTTTCATCCATACCAAATGCTAATAGCTTCTCTTTACAATGTCATTTAGCGGTAAAGCCAGCAACAAGTTGTACTAATAACTCTAATCAGTGAAGCATTGTAGCTACAACAGATAATGCAAAGATACGAGGTACAACACTAGAATTTTCATTTTGCAAAGAAATTACAACATATTTCAGTTGCTCAGACAACCCACAACACTAACCATGAAGCTCATTTTGAAATTCATTCAATTTATGTCTCCACTCACGAATGTCATCCACGCCCCTCAGCTTTTCAGCCATATTTATAATGGAAAGAGGCAAGCCATGACATGCTATGATAATTTGATTGGCAATTTCTTCAATTTCTCGATCACCCAGGTCATTTAATCCGACATTTTCCATGAATAACCTTTTTGCTTCATCTAAGAGAAGAGGCACCACTTCGATAATCTCCCTGCAACCCATCCATCGACACACCTCCCGTGTTCTAGTGGTTAAAACCAGTTTGCATCCATTCACTTGAGTGCGAATTCCTACGTTATCTAGATTAAAATGTCTTGAAAGTCCATCTAAAATGAGTACAATCTTCTTTCGTCTGTTTAATGCATTATGCAACCTGGCTGCCCTTCTCCTTTCGTCATTGTCATCTAAATTAAATCCTATTGCTTTCGCAATGTCATCCTGCAATTTAAAAACGCTGTACTCAGGGGATACACTTACCCAATAAACGTGGTCAAAATTTTGAGAAAGTATCAGTTGATTGTATAAATTTTCAATGATGCATGTTTTTCCAATTCCCTCAATTCCAAAAACACCAATTATTGACACACTATCATTCATCACACATCTCTGAATATTTTCCAGAGCTCTTTCTTGTGTATCCACCAATGCTTTCGTCAATAATGCCTCCACCCTGGTATGAGATGATTCACGTACAAGACCCTCTGGAAATCGTCCCTGTTGATAAAGCTCGTCCACTTGTTCAATATTCTTTTTAACCTGACTTCCCCACCATGCACGCAGTAAAAACTTCATCCCTCCATAATTTCGTACCATGCTTTCCACCTCAATATGTTTACGTTGTACATTTTCCAACCAATTTTTAACTTCTCTCTTTCGCTCATTTCTAGGATTTAACTCTTCAACTTCCAATTGTCTGCTAATATCCTCCTCTAGACAGCGTAATGTTTCCATCTTTCTCGCAAGTCTTTGCACATTTTCATCAAGGTGATTGTGATAATTTAGCCACTCAGGGCAATCAACAATGAATGTCCAAATATTCTTAAGAAGTTCGATTTTCGTCCAAACTTTCTTGAGGAACATTGTATCCACAAGACTACCTACTGCCAAAAATGTTAAGAATTCCATCGCCATTGAACAACCTAATGTACAAAATGACAGGGTGGTGATTAGCACACCAGTTACCCGAACAAATAACAGAATTAAACTTCAAGAAGAAGTCATAACAAATAATCAACGAACTTTAACAAACCTAATATTTGCGTCAAGCAATAACTTTAGCACATAAAATACCAAATATTATATTAGAATGCCAGATAACATATGATAACTAAAGCAAGATACTCAAACCGTTAGGCTTAGTTTCGGTAGGTGCAATTATAGACTTATAGATGAAGAACATAACTAGAATTTCTAGTACTAGTAGTATGTTAATATTTCATGCATGAAGGAATATGAGGTCCATAGTCATATTTAGGACACCAATATCTTCAATAGTCAACTAAATAAACTATGTTTTGGATTAATGCTTTCAATTACATTTATAAGTGGAATAAAATGGTTGATGATTATTTATCAATATATATATATATTACTTGATGCTTCAAACTAGTCTAAATCTGCCTTAACAGGTATCATAAAAGGACCTTAGGAGTTCGAAATTAAGTTCCAACAAAATGTGAAATTAGTCCTAGAAAATGATCTGAGTTCTTGTATGCTGCTAATTCAGCCTAGGCAGGGGCACAGCCAAGCTTAGAGCATTGGGGGGCCAAAAGTAAGGCATTAGCCAAGTCTAAACAGTTGGGTTAAATTAAATGTAAACGACTAAAATCAACAAATCACTATTAAAACTAAGCAAATAAACAATGATAACATTCTAAATCTATTCTAGAAATTTGAATTTCAATGATTCACCACTAGAAAAATGTAAATGTAAATGTAAATGTAAATGATAATGAATTATATATCACACTACGTACATAAATTTTTGATGTTGTCTCGTACAAATGAATGAAATAGGAAAATAGATTTTTAGAAAAGAAAACGAACAAAATTATGGTATGCCCTATAACCTATCAAAACTATACCATAATAATTCGTAACAAAATCACAATAGTTAATAATTTTTTTCACAACAATAGTTCATAATATTTTAATATTCATAACATAATCATGATAGTTCGTTATATAACCACAATGATTTGTAACCAAGATTTTTCTTATAGTGCATCTTTCATAACATAACTGAAATTATTTGTACCCAACACTACAAAAACTCATAAGGATCCTACAAAATATAGCATATAAGTACGAATATAAGAAGTTTGGAGGGCCAAATACAATTACAGTACATAACAACTATATAACTTGCGTGCTTATATGAAAAATTCTTGGAAACTTAGCAGGGGCAGCCAGCCCCCCCTCCCTCCGCCCCTGAGCCTAAGGTTTATCCATAATCAGTATTAGATGATATTGTCTCTCTCTATATAAGACACCTAAACTTGATCCACATAATCTAAAGGCTTCTCCACTTATTACCAATTTGAGTTAGATGCTACAAAATTCTAACACGGCATTGAAGCTAACTTTCCTCGCTGGTTTCTCTCATCACTGTTCTCTCTATCACCTATACTCTAAGCAACCCAAACCTGGTCCATGTAATATGAAGGCTATACCAAAAAATTCTATCTCCCCCTGTGAATTTTCAGCTTAAACCGACAAAATTTAAGCCTTTCGATTCCCAAGAATTTCAAATTTCACTCACTAACACATACATAAGAATGCAAGCTTGATGCATAAGGGCAACACAACACAAACCAAATCATAGATTCAGACCCAATTTATTCCAAATTCACTCACCAATACACATATATATCTTGAACAGTAGTAGATCATGCAATCATGATGCATAAAGGCAACCCAGAGCAAGGGAAACCCCAGATTTAGACTCAAGCTCAAAAGGTGAAATAATTAGAGAAAAATAACGGTTTAATTGCAAAGAGAACAGAGAAGGAAACGTAGAACAGTTTAGAGGACAAAGCTAGAGAGTACCTGAAAGTGGGATATGAAGATGAGAAACCTAGAAGATAGAGGAGCGGGTGAGCTGAGAAATATGCGTACTTCGGTAAACGATTTGAGTTGCAGAAAAGAAAACCGTGTGAAGGAAAGGCGATTGGAGTCTTCCCCAGTGCGTGCTTGGAAGCTACCTCTTTGTGTGTGTGGTGTGTGTGAAAAATTAGTAGTTATTATATTATTGGGGGAGCATTTTTTATAGTGAATTATGGAATTTGCATTAGTTTATAAGCATTGACTTCTACAAATTTTGGATTTAGACAGGGAAAGAACGAAAATTATGTAAAAATTGGGTAAAATGTGGGGGTATTTTGAAAAAATAGTTAAAAGTTATTTTAATCTATTTTGAATTGTACCATCTCTTATATTTTTTATATATTTTTTTAAAAAGAAGTTTAAAATATCAATTTTTAACCATCTTTCCAAAATAACTTGTAATTATATTCATTTATATTTTACTTATTTTTTTGTTTTTTGAAATTCTATACAAATTTATGAACCAAACTCATAATAAGTTTAGGCTGGCCGACCCCTGAAATTCATGCTCTGTGTCAGTAGACTGTTTAGAGATGAAAAATGCCTAAGACCCCACTAGGGGTCGTGCGTGTAGGAAGGTGATTGGCCCAAAAAAAAAAAATTTGTTTTTTTTTTATTTTTTTATTTTGAATTTCAGCGAATGGGGCGGCGCCACGTCACTGGGGATCGACCCCCAGTGGGGGTCTAAAGCACGACTGGTTTAGAGATGGGTGGTGACTGCCGCAGTGGTCGGCGTGGGACGGAGGCGGTGGCCATAATAGTAGTGATAATGTGTTTGTAAAATATTTTTTATTAATTTTTCTAGACATAGCATAAACCAATAAAAAAAATATCTCATCATCAAGATAACCATGCCATTTAAATTAAATTGCATTGATTAGAGAAGATATGAAAGAATATTGATTTGATATCCTAATTGATTATCATGTTATTAAATTTAAAAATTGAGTTTAATTTTTGAATTTGTATAGTAATGTCCATAAATGAATTGTGCACATATGAGTACTATAAAAGATTTTATTGTGTGTTTGGTGTCACTTTAATAAAAAAAAAAATTAAAAATATATTTTCTTCTCTCCCCGCTTGTAATGTTTTTTATTAATAAAATATTACTTCCTTTCTGTCAATTAAAAAAAAAATCTCATGGTAAGAATTAATGGAGGAAACTTGATAATACAAAAGGTAAAACTTTCATTATCAAATTTTATTAGGTACATACAAAGAGAGATTGATGTGCCACGCCCACGCCCTAGAATCTAAAGGTTTTTCTGTGCTAAGATTAAGGGTATGTTTGTTTTGAAAGATTAGGATGTGGGATTGAACTATTAATCTCACCGGATTAATAGTTCATTGTTTATTTTAATTTTTTTGCTCCGGACTATTAGTCTCATATTTGTAGGACTATTCTATCCCATGGGGGATGGAATTATTTACATGGGATTCGTATCCCATGGGATTATGCTGTGAAATGTCCATTTTACCCCATGTTATTACTTAGCAAACAATTAGAAAAGGGTAAAATAGTTTTTTGAACATTTATAAATTATTTTTTTAGTGTTGTTAATTTAAAATTATATATTAAATAAAAAATTATGGCCTTATAAATTAATTTTTTTTAGTATTGTTAAAAAATTAAATTTACATATTAAATAAAATTATTTTTTTAGTGTTGTTAATTTAAAAATAATAAATTATAAATTATGGCCTTATAAATTAAATTTTTTTAGTGTTGTTGAAAATTTAATTTATATATTAAATAAAATTATTTTTTATTGTCGTTAATTTAAAATTATATATTAAATAAAAAACAAAAAATATAAATTATAAATTTAATTTAATTGAAAATAATAAATTAAAAATTATGGCCTTATAAATTAAATTTTTTTAGTGTTGTTAAATTATAAATTATAAATTAAAGATTACAAATTTAAAATTATATATTAAATAAAAATTATAAATTACAAGGGTAAAATAGTCTTTTGAACATTTATCCTTATCCAGTCCGTCTAACCAAACATTGGATTCATTAAAAATAGTTCAATCCAGACATCTAATTCCATGACTAAACAAATATCGGATACAAATCCAATTCAACCAAATAGTCCGGGGACAATGGCCTTGTTTGGTTTATTTTTCAGAAAAACTTTTGAGAAAAATTCTCTACAAACAAATTTTCAAGAGTAATCAAACCAAACAAATTTTTCTAAAAAAAATCTCAAAATTTTGTTTGGTTGCCTACTTTCTAAAATCACTCTCTTTCTCATACACATCAAATCAATCACTTTTTTTTAAAACTCTCTCTCCTGAAACAATTTTTCAAAATCATTTCTGAAAAAAAGCAAACCAAACAAGTTTTCGTACTTTTTATCTCAAAAATTACTCTACAAACACAAACCAAACATACCCAATGTATCCCGGAACTAACAGCCCGATGAATTACAATCTCCCCTTATCCAGTCCGTCGGGGATTAGAATCCATCGGACTTGAGTCCTGGGACTATGAATCCCCCGGACTATTTGGTTGGATTGGATATGTATCCTGTGTTTGTTTTTTCATGGGATTAGATGTCTAAAAAGGACTATTTTTAGTGAATCCAACGTTTGGTTGGACGGACTGGATAGGATAAATGAACAAAAGACTATTTTACCCTTTTTCAATTGTTTACTAAGTAATAGCAATATTAAACATATCTTTAATATTTTAATTATTTTTAGCTAAATTAAATAAAAATTTATTTTATTTTATTTTTTACACAATTAAATAAATTTATTTTTTTTAAAATAAATAAATAAATACATAAAATATCAATAAAAATATATATTATTTTTTTAATTAAAATTTTAAATAAATTTGTTTTTAAAAATAATAATAATCAAACAATGAAATTAAATAAAACATCTATTAAATTTAAATAATGAAATTAAATAAAATATAAACAAAAATTTAAAATAAAACATCAATAAAATATCTATAAAAAATTATTTTAAAAAATTAAATAAATAAAACATCAATAAAAAGTTAAATAAAATTATTTTATTTTTAAATTGAGACATTTAAATTTTATTGAATTTTATTAAATATAATACATAATTAAATAGTAGAGGGTCAAAATGGTCATTTTGACCACCTAATCCCAACAGTGGATAGTCCCCCAAAAATTATCCCATACCCTCCCTAGGACACAATAGTCCCCCATATGGGAGATAAGGAGTCCGGCCGGACATGGAGTCCGGCGGACTAAAAAAAAATCAAACGGCGGATAAGGAGCACTATTTGGATTACAATCTAAATAGTGGATAATCCCTCCCTAATTCGGCGAATCAAACACGCCCAAGAGTACATACAAAGTGAGATATTCCTGTATTCTAAGGGTGTGTTTGATTGGGGGGATAAGGGGGGGACTATCCACTATTTGGACTCCATGTCCGGCCTCCCTCCTTATCCGTTGTTTGATTTTTTTTTAGTCCGTCGGACTCCATGTCCCCCATATGGGGGACTATTCTGTCCTGGGGGGGGTGTGGGATTGTTTTGGGGGGACTAATCACTATTGGGATTAGATGCGAAAATGACAATTTTGACCCTCTACTATTTAATTATGTATTATATTTAATAAAATTCAATAAAATTTAAATGTCTCAATTTAAAAATAAAATAATTTTATTTAACTTTTTATTAATGTTTTATTTATTTAATTTTTTAAAATAATTTTTTATAGATATTTTATTGATGTTTTATTTTAAAATTTTGTTTATAATTTATTTAATTTCATTATTTAAATTGTAATAGGTGTTTTATTTAAAATTTATTTAAAATTTTAATTAAAAAAATAATATAAATTTTTTATACAGGTTATACAGTATTTTATTAAATCAAATTTAGTGGTTATTTATTTATTTAATTGTGTAAAAAAATAAATTTATGTAAAAAAAAAAATTTAATTTATATTATTAAATTAATGATATTTTTTGTATGTAAAAAAACAAACACAGTAATGTTTTGTATGTAAAAAAAATAATGATTTGTTATACAATAATGATTTAAAACAAATTTTATTGATATTTTATTTATTTATTTATTTATTTTAAAAAAAAAATTATTTAATTAAAAATAATTAAAATATTAAAGATATGTTTAATATTGCTATTCCTTAGTAAACAATTGAAAAATGGCAAAATAGTCGTTTGTTCATTTATCCTATCCAGTCCGTCCAACCAAACGTTGGATTCACTAAAAATAGTCCTTTCCAGACATCTAATCCTATGAAAAAACAAACACAGGATACATATCTAATCCGACCAAATAGTCCGGGGGATTCACAGTCCCAGGACTCAAGTCCGATGGATTCTAATCCCCCCTTATCCAGTCCGCCCAATCAAACACACCCAGGGTGTATTTGATTGGGGGGGATAAGGGGGGGACTATCCACTATTTGGACTCCATGTTCGGCCTCCCTCCTTATTCGTTGTTTGATTTTTTTTTAGTCCGCCGAACTCCATGTCCCCCATATGGGGGACTATCCTGTCCTGGGGGGGTGTGAGATTGTTTTGGGGGGACTAATCACTATTGGGATTAGATGCGAAAATGACAATTTTGACCATCTACTATTTAATTATGTATTATATTTAATAAAATTCAATAAAATTTAAATGTCTCGATTTAAAAATAAAATAATTTTATTTAACTTTTTATTAATGTTTTACTTATTTAATTTTTTAAAATAATTTTTTTATAGATATTTTATTGATGTTTTATTTTAAAATTTTGTTTATAATTTATTTAATTTCATTATTTAAATTGTAATAGGTGTTTTATTTAAAATTTATTTAAAATTTTAATTAAAAAATAATATAAATTTTTTATACAGGTTATACAGTATTTTATTAAATCAAATTTAGTGGTTATTTATTTATTTAATTGTGTAAAAAAATAAATTTAATTTATATTATTAAATTAATGATATTTTTTGTATGTAAAAAAACAAACACAGTAATGTTTTGTATGTAAAAAAAATAATGATTTGTTATACAATAATGATTTAAAACAAATTTTATTGATATTTTATTTATTTATTTATTTATTTTAAAAAAACAAATTTATTTAATTAAAAATAATTAAAATATTAAAGATATGTTTAATATTGCTATTCCTTAGTAAACAATTGAAAAATGGCAAAATAGTCGTTTGTTCATTTATCATATCCAGTCCGTCCAACCAAACGTTGGATTCACTAAAAATAGTCCTTTCCAGACATCTAATCCCATGAAAAAACAAACACAGGATACATATCCAATCCGACCAAATAGTCCGGGGGATTCACAGTCCCAGGACTCAAGTCCGATGGATTCTAATCCCCCCTTATCCAGTCCGTCCAATCAAACACATCCTAAAATTATTCACTCGGCTTGATTTTGTTTTTCAAAATTCACTTTTCAAAAAATTTTACATTTTTATTTTTCGTATTTTTTTTTCCACTGAATTTTTTTAATATTTTGAACAATTTTTTAAATTTTTAGACACATTAAACATAAATACACTTAAAAAGTATAATTTTTGTGATTTTTTTTAAAAATTCAATAAATACCAAAAATACAAAAAAAAAAACGAAAATTTAATATATTTTTCATATTTTTGTATATTTATTATTTTTTAAAATAATTTTTTCATAAATATTTTACTTTTTAAATACATCTAAGTAACATACATTTAAAAAAAATAAAAAAAACATTACTTAAAATTTAAAAATATTTAGTAAAAACAAAAAAATACGAAAAATAAAAAATTTAATTTTCAGAAAATTAAATTCAAAAAATTAAAATCAACAATAATTTTTTTATTTGTGGTAAGATTTAAGAATAGCTCCACAGAAAGCACATACAATAGCTTTCCAAGATAATGGGACGCAACAGAACCTTGTGGCGGTTTTCATGTCTGCCACGCTTGCTCCACCGCACCGCGAACACATCCCTGCCGCTGGCTTGCTTCTCCTCATCCTCCTCTTTTGATCAACTAAGAAGCAGAAACAAACCATGCCTAATAGTCCTATGTAGCGCTGGTTCTGTGGTAGTGTGGTAATGATAGCATGGTACGGGGAGGTTTTAAATGGGTGGCATCGCTGGTAATGGTCGAGCAGTTTGTGGGTTCATAGATATAACTCTAACCATCTGATGGTTGACACGTGTTTGGTCTGTGAATTAGTTAATAGATACATACGATCACGTATTTGCAGAGGGGAACCTGCTCTGTTTTCATGATTATTTTGTGGATGAATGCCACGTGTCAGTTACAGTTGGATGCGTAAACCTTGCTGCGTTTAAATGGATGGATTGAGCTGTGCGAGTGCATGTTTTGGAAAGTACTTTAAAAATTATCTTTTATATATTTTTAAAAAAATATGTAAAAAAATAAAAAGATGATACGACTAAAAAAAATTAAAAAAATGACCATTTTGATGTAGCAGTGGATGGGACCCACTGCCATAATGTTATTGTGTCTGTTTTTTTTTTTTTAAAAAAAAAAAAGTAGATGCCACATCATTAGTGGTTGCTTTAGGGGGTGTTTGGTAGGGCTTATTTGAGCCAGCTTATGGCTTCTGGCTTTTAAAAAGTTATTTTGGACTGTTTGGTTAAACTTATTTCAAACAGCTTCTGATTCTAACAGCTTATTTTAAGTCAAAAAAGCTGATTCTGAGAAGCTGCTCACCCCTTGCTTCTGATTATCAGCTTCTGCTGTGGACATATTAATTCACGGTTATACTCTTAGATTTTTTTATTTTTTATTTTTTTAAAAATAGAAAAAGTCCCAAATGGACTATAAAATATTATTATTATTTTTTATGAAAAATGTAGATAAATAGTGAATAATAAAAAATAAAAATTAATTGAAAAAGCTACTTCACAGCTTATTTAACAAACACTACTCAGCAACTTAAATCTATAATCCAACAGCTATACCAAACAGGTTAACAGCTTCTGATTAAAGTCATAATCTATAATCTGTTAAGCTATAAGCTATAATCTGTTTTAACAGCTACACCAAACAGCACCTTAGAGCACCACTTTTAGTAATCTCTATCATTGTCCTTTTTAGCTGAATTACCAAACCAAGCCGAAATGCACAAATCATACTATTATTCATGAATCACATATCCAGAATATACAGACACCATCAAATGAACAAATCCTGCTACACTACCTACAAAAGATTGGCTTCGGAATGAGCAAAAACCTAATTTTGAAGGAAAAAAAAAATTGTTCAAATTTCAAAATTTTAAGGTTATCCACAGTTAAGAATATTGTCCCATAAATTATTTTGTGAGAGGGATTATGAATACTAAAATGGACTCATTAATGTGGGACCTACAATTCTTTTCACAAAAAAATAATTGAATTGTGTTGTTGATCAAAGGGAATTTGTTTTAGAAAAAGATCAAATAAGATGAAAATAAGTAATTTTTGCAATAAAAATAATTTATTTTCATCTTATTTGAACTTTTTAAATTTGGTTTATTCTCATGGTAGCTTTTGTTCTAGCTTCGTTTTATATGCAAAGAAGTAGAGTCCTATGCAAATCTCTCGTCAGAGGTGTTGGTAAGAGGTAGGTTGTCAACAAGTGTGGGTGGTAGCCAAAAGAGGTCACCGAGGCCGAGGATGTTGGGATTCAAGACAAACAACGTAAAGTCTTCTACATCATTCTAAAATATTAGGAGAAAATTTCCAAAATGTTTTTCTAGAACATTTTAGAATAATATGGAACTTAATAGAACATTACAAAAAAAGTACTGAAGAATCTGAAAAGTTTTAGAGTATTCTAGAAAAGCATAGAAAACTCAACTATGTACTATAATTGTTTAGAAAATTTTAAAATATTCTAGAAGGCTAATGATGACCTTGGATTAAGTTGATCCTAGCCATCCATTAAAAAAAGTAGAAAATTATATAAATCGTGCAACACTTCATTTGAAATATAGATGGATATAAATGAGATAAAAGTATGGTAGCAGAGAAAGGGTGGTGTGGTGAAAAACTCACCAATCCAAATAGTGTGTAGTGAGAGTATTAAAAGTGTTTTGTATTGATGTTTGAATGTTAGGTATTTGTTATTTATATTTATTTGAGTTTGAGTTTGTTGATAATATAATGGAGAGAGTTTCTTAGTGTATTCTTGAGCTCCGTTATATCGTATACTCATTGTGGGATGAGGTGGAAGTGCTGGTCGAAGTGATCATCAGTTGCTGTGGTTAGAGGTTGTTGGCCAACAACATTGTGGTGTCTGCTAAGTTTAACTTAGCTATGCACAACTTAACATTCAAACAATGCTTGCTGAAAACTAATTACCAGGCCAGTCAACCAAGACTGAATAAGTTTTCATCCATGTCCAATGCTAATCAATTCTTTACAATGTGATTAAAATGTGATTTAGCAGTAAACCTAGAAACAAGTTTAACTAAGAACTCCAATGAGTGAGGTATTATAAATCGTCCACATTGACAAAGCAAAAACTTCTAGTATCCGAAAATCGTCCATGTTGACAAAGCAAAACCACCTCTAGTATATTCTTTTGAACCCGGCTTCCCCACCATGCACGCGTTAAAAAGTTCATTTCTCTATAGTTTTGTTCTATGCTCTGTAACTCTTTTTATGTTGTACATTTTTCAACCAAACGGCAACTTCTCTCTTTCACTTCTTTCTAGGATTTAACTCTTCATTTACCAATTGTGCGTTAACATCATCCTCTAGAGAGTGCAATGTTTCCATCTATTTTGTGAAAGTCTCGACAATTTCATCAAGGAGATTGTGATAGTTTAGCCACTCAGGGCACTCAACAATGAACATCCATATATTATGCTCTATAGGAAGTTTGCATCTACAAGACTACCTATTGTAAAAAATGTTAAGAATTCCATCACCATTGAACAATCTAACGTAAAGAATGACAGTGTGGTGATTAGCACACCAATTACCAGAACACATAACGTAATAAAACTTCAAGAAAAAGTCTTTAACAAATAATCAACGAAGTTTTACAAACCTAATATTTGAGTGAAGAAATTACTTAAGTAAATAAAATACCAAATATTATATTGGAATTAGAGGATACATAATCATCCATAACATATAATAACTAAAGCATGCTATTCAAACTTTCAGAATTAGTTTCAGTAGGTGGAATTATAGACTGAAAATTGAAGAACGTAACCAGTATTGCTAGGACCAATAAGTATGTTAATATTTCATGCATGAATGAATATGAGGTTTGTAGTACCATATTTAGCACACCAATATTCTTCAATAGTCAAATAAATAAAATTAATTAGTTGATGATTATTTATCAATAATATATTACTTTTCAAAACTACCGCTTAACCGGTAACATCAAAGGACCTAGAGTTCTAATAAATTAAGTTCTAACAAAATGTGAAATTAGTCCTAGAAAATGCTCTCGAGTTTTTGTATGTTGATTCAGCCTATGCTTGTCTCACATTGTCTCTCTCTCTATATAAGCCACCTAAACTTGATCCAAATAATCTAAAGGTCTCTCCACTTATTGTCAATTTGAGTTAGATGCCTGCAAAATTCTAAATTTTCATCAGAGCTAAGTGTCCTAGTGCCCTAAGTCTATGTACACAGGTTTATCTCCTGTCTCATCTCTGATCTCTCTATCACCTCTACTCTAGGCCACCCAAACTTGGTCCATGTCAAAATTTAAGTTATCACCTCTACTATAAAGGGTATACCCAAAATCTTCCTATGTGAATTTTCAGCTTAAACTGACAAAATTTTAGCCTTTGGATTTCCAAGTATTCCGAATTTCAATCACTAACACATATATCTCGAAAAGTAGATCCTGCAATTATAAGAATGCAATCTTGATGCATAAGGGGCAACCCAACACAAGCCAAATCATAGATTCAGACCCAAGTTGTTCCAAATTTCACTCACCAAGACACATATATATGTCTTGAACAGTAGTAGATCATGCAATTTAAAGAATGCAATCATGATGCATAACGGCAACACAAAACAAGGAAAACCCTAGATTTAGACTCAAGTTCAAAAAGTACAGTAATTAGAGAAAAATAATGGTTTAATTGCAAAGAGAACAGAGAGAAGGAAACATAGAACAGTTGAGAGGACAAAGTTAGAGAGTACCTGAAAGGGGAAATCAAGATGAGAAACCTAGAAGATAGAGAAGAAAGAGTGAGCTGAGAAGAAGAAAGAGTGAGCCGAGAAATATGTGAGCTTTGGTAAACGATTTGAGTTGCAGAAAAGAAAACCGTGTTAAGGAAAGGCGATTGGATTGTTCCCAAGTAAAGTGCACAGAAAAGACTTGGAAGCTACCTATGGTGTGTCAACAATTAACAGCCATTCGACGACTTGTGATTGATGGGTCTTCTTTCTATATTATTATTAGGGGAGCAATAAAATTTATTCAAGTGAATTATGGAATTTGTATTAGTTTATAATCATAGACTTCTAACATTCTTTAATCTTTTATGATAAGCTTAGGCTGTCTGACCCTCTGAAATCCATGCTGATGCTGTGTGATAGGCAAGGTTCTGAAAAGTGGTTACACTCGCTGTAACGGTGGCGGTGGCGCGATTGCGATTGCGGGATGTAAAGGCCGCAGCGTAATGGTTGCGATCATCGGAACTGTGAATTTTTTTTATTTTTCGCACAATTTGTAAAAAACTTACCGATACGTATATTTTTTTTTTAGAATCATATTTATTGGGTTTTAAAATAAATTTTGATAAAATTTTCATAATTTTTAAGTATGATCCAATATATTTCATATTTTTAAATCACTAGAAAATGAATTTTTTTACATTTTATTTCAATAATTAATAACTTTATATGTCATAAATCCATATTACACTTGTGGCAAAAATTTCTTTTATGGATTTCGATGTATAAAATTATTTTTAATTATTATACTTGTGGAAGTATATGTACATTTTAACTCAAATAGTTTTAAAAAAGTATACATCCTTAATGGAAGAACTTGACAAAGTACATAACATCATAGCACAAATCACAAATAAAATAGGGTACATTTTACATAATGTTACTACTAAAATTACATAATGTCACCACCGAAATGAGTGACGTGGTGCATCTTGGGATTCAGATTGTTGAACTTGATTGTTGCTGCTATCTTCACCCCACCAAATGAGTGACGTGGTGCATCTTGGGAATCAGATTGTTGAGCTTGATTGCTACTACCTTCACCCCATCCAGTAGGAAATATATAAGTAAATGTGCTCATCATGTCATCCCTTTCTGTTTCGTGCATTGGGAGAGAAAATGGATACCTTGGCTGAAAAGGATCAACATACTCTGACTATCACTGCTATAGGATGGGTAAAGATGATATGGATAACTATGACTACTATCAGATGAATCAAACTGTTGTTCTCTACTTCTTATTCTTTTTTCATCCCTACGTGTATCATTACCACGAAACCTCCTAGGTAGTTGGGGTAAAGGTGCAACAGGTTCTCCAATATCATAATGTTCCCCAACATCACATAATCCAAATCCTCTAATAAAATCTTCACTTCCTGCACCAAAACTAGTACCATCACCGCAGTCATCACCATTGTCGTCATCGCCATCACCACCACCGTCACCGTGAGAAGTGCTTTCACCGTCACCGTGAGAAGTGCTTTCACCATCACCATCATCATCATCACCTCCTCTATCAGATGGTGTTAAACCACCACTATTATCACTTTGAGTTGGAGTAGGAGTTGAGCTTTGAGAAGTGCGTCGAGCTTGATATCTATGGGTGCCACCACCATCGTTTCCATCGCTACCATCGCCATTGCTGTCGTCGCCACCACCACCATCATCATCTGAGACCAAATCTAGCCATTCAGAATTATCCACACCATCTAGTAAATGATTTTCCCTTTCTTCTATCCATGGACTTATTAGATCATTTTCTTCAAATATGTAATCCAAGTTAATAGGATTAAAACTCCTATCAATCTCCTCTTGGCTGCTTCTTTTAACGTCTCTCAATTTTAATCTCATATTGTAGGTGATGAAGACTAATCTTTGAATTTTCTTATATTTCAATCTATTCCTCGTCTTCGTATGGATAAGACTAAAAGTACTCCAATTATGTTCACGATGAGATGATGTGGTGGTTTGACTTAATATTTTCACAGCGATTTTTTGAAGTTTAGAAGCACAACTGCCATGAATAATCCACCACTCAGCTGCACAAAATTACATTACATTAGACATAAGTCAAAATATGATAGAAAATTATTTAAGTATTTATATATTGTAAATTTGTAATTTTGAAAATAAAACCTGAATTTGATTGTTTCCATACTCTTTGTGCTAAAGGAGTGCCAAAAGTTTCCTGTTTATCTCGAAGTAGCAACAACTACAATTTGGACTATCATTACAAGTAACATTTGCAAAAGTAGATTATTACTATTAAAATTTAAATAATTGGTACGTAGTTGATTTGTTGTTTTCACTTGAGCATCCATATTAGGCTCCAGTCTGGTAATTACTTTTTTAAGTCCATCCATCACTTCTCTTATCATTTCATTGGATAAGGTAACACCATATTGGAATTGAGGATTTAAAAAATATCCTTAAAAAATAAGAAGACAATTAATAATTGTAAATAAATATACATTTTATAATTGAAATCGTCACACTTACCAGCTGCATGCAAATCTTGATCCAATACTCAGTTTAGTAGCGATAATCTCTTTTAATTGCCAACTTTGCTCTATCTATAGCTTCATATATGAAACCCATTGTTGGCTTCTCATCTCCATCAACCAATCTCAATACTCTGACTAGGGGCTCATGAACTTTACAAAGCTCCGTTGCTTTCTGCCAAAACTCCTTTCCCAAAATAATTTTTTTTCATATTATAAGGCTGCCCAGTCTTTGCCTTCCCCCATCTAGAATTCTTCCACTCATCACTATTAAACATAGCTCTCAATTCTTGTTTATATCTAACAATACTCTCAATAGCAATAAAATTTGTAGCAAATCGAGTGATGGTAGGTTGAATCAATTCTCTATCTCCAGTGAATTTTCTCATTAAATCCAACATCCATCCACTATTATAAATGAAATTGGTGATGGTTTTACCATCTTCAATCACCTTTGCTACACTTTTCTTATTGGTTATGTCTTTTAGTATGAGATCGATACAATGTGCTGAACAAGCCGTCCAATATAAATGTTTTCTTTTTCTCATTAACATTTTACCAGCAGCTTTCAGTGCAGGTTCATTATCAGTTACCACTTGAACAACGTATTGTTCTCCAATTTCATCAACAACTTTATCTAACAACCCAAAATAATATTCAGCAGTCCTACTAATAATATTAGAGGCATCAATTGATTTGTGAAATATAGTACCTCTATTGCAATACACTAAGAAGTTGATGATGTGTTGCATAGTTAGACTGCTCCAACCATCACACATGATGGATACACCTCTCTCTGCCCAAATCCCCTTAAATGATCCTATCCATTCTGTCATTTCATTATGCTTCATGCCCAAATATACTTCAGAAACTTCATAAGCACTAGGACCCTTTACTCTTGGCCCTATTTCAACAGCAACATCAAGCATGGGTTGTGTATACTCTGAATCAACTGTATTGAATGAAATACGATTATAGAGTATAAACTTGGACACTGTCCGTCCCAATCTCTCTCTTAACTTCTGTAAATTCATTGTAGAGATTTTTCCCTGCTTTGTACTCTTGCTCTTTTGGAGTTCTACATCCATTGCCCTCAACCTTGCTTCAGGAGCATTGGGCTTAATCCAATTATGTTCACTTACACCAGTTTCACGCATGGATTATGATCGACGAAAAACATTAGCAATACCTGACTCTTTTGGCATTCTTTAACCACTACCCCCTGCACCAGAACTACCACCTGCATTGTATTGTGATCCATGACCTGCAACATCTCGTCTAAATTGTTGTCTCTCCTCCCATTGTTGTTGTGAACGAATACTTGCTTGTCTAGCCCTGGTCATTTTTGGATCAGAGTCAAAGTCATCATCTCGAAGATCTACAAAATCTCCCCCTTCATCTTCATCATAGAAATCATCTCCCCTAATATGTGCTTCCAATTCAGCTTTTCTCTTTTGTTTGTCTGCTTTACTCATTTTCTTATTTTGTAAATGTTTCATCATTTCTTGCATCACGTCTCTACTAACATTAGGACAAGAATGCACTTGCCCCGTTTGATGTGCTAAATATTGTTTGAAACGCGTAATCCCACCTTTAATGTGATGTCCACAAAATTTGCAAATTATATGATGCCCAGTGCTTTTAACTTGAGTTCCAAATTTCCAACCAATATCATCACTTGGGGGTTCATCATTGGCACCCTTTTGTCGTGGCATTTTTGAATTTGAATTCTGCATCATTGATACATTTTTTTAATTTATTTTAAATGTTTACAAAATTATTTTTCAGCAAAACTTGAACTAACTAAATAAATAATATTTACATTTATTAAATGAAATGATTGTAAAAAAAATGCAACCACTATTTATACATTTGGTTTTTATTTGCTAATGTAATCATATAAAAATTAACAAATAAATTATAAAGATTTTTTTTTTTGAACTATTGATTTTTTTTTTTTAAAAAGAAAATTTTGCCATAAAAATTGTTGGCACAACACATTACAATTTAAAATTAAAAAAATATTTAAAATTAAATACTAAATAAAATAATTATAAAAAAATGCAACCACTATTTATACATTTGGATTTTACATGCTAATGTAATCATATAAAAATTAAAAAATAAATTAATAAATTATAAAGATATTTTTAAAAAAAGAAAATTTTGCCATAAAAATTGTTGTCACAACAAATTTTGTCATAAAAAAAAAAAAAAAATTGTAGTCACAACACATTACAATAACAAAAAAAAAAAATATTTATAATTAAATGTTAAATGAAATGATTATAAAAAAAATTCAACCACTATTTATACATTTGGATTTTACATGTTAACGTAATTAGGAATAAAAACATTTTTCATGGCATTGTTTGAGCTATTGTTTTTATTTTATAGAAAGACATTTTTTTATAAAAAAAAAAAAAATTGTGCCATCAAAATTGTTGTCACACAACACATTACAATAACAAAATAAAAAAAAATATTTCAAATTAAATACTAAATAAAATAGTTATAAAAAAATACAACCACTATTTATACATTTCGATTTTACATGCTAATGTAATCATATAAAAATTAAAAAATGAATTATAAAGAATTTTTTTTGAGGTATTGATTTTTTTTTAAAAAGATATTTTTAAAATAAAATTGTGCCTTTAACATTGTTGTAATAACAAAATAAAAATATTTATAATTAAATATTAAATGAAATGATTATAATAAAAAAAATGCAACCAATATTTATACATTTGGAGTTTACATGCTAATATAATCACATAAAAATTAAAAAATAAATTATAAAGAATTTTTTTTGAGGTATTGATTTTTTTTCTTTTAAAAAGATATTTAAAAAAAAAAATAGTGACTTCAACATTGTTGTCACAACATATTACAATAACAAAATAAAAAATATTTATAATTAAATATTAAATGAAATGATTATAAAAAACAAATGCAACCACTATTTATACATTTGGAGTTTAGATACTAATCTAATCATATAAAAATTAAAAAATAAATTATAAAGAAAAAAATTCATATATAGTTGTTTTTTGGGCTTCAATCACTTGAGTATTTATTATCTTTTTGAATAACCTGCAAAAAAAAAAAAAAAATCAATAATAACTAACATATATAAAATGTAGTAATATAATTATAGGTGCTATGATTTTTAGATATTATAAAAAAAAATCAATCACTAATTATTATATATAAAATGCTAAAAATAAGTGCATAGCTCTATATATATATTTAAATTTAAATTACTAAATATATCACATAAATTTTGTAGGCTTTACAAAATTTAAAGCCTGGAGATCAAAAAAAAAAAAAAAAAAAAAAAATTGCCAGTTGAAGACCACACACAAAGAAAAACAAATGATATATATATATATATATATCTTCCCAAGGTCAACAAATGATATATATCTCCCCAAGGAAGCTAGCCAGAGAGGCAGCCGAACAAACAAAATAACAAAAAAAAAGGCAATAGAATAGATCAAAGCTATGCACTTACTTCGTCTTCAACACAAAAGGATAGTCGGAGAGTCACTAGTTTCACAAATGTTGTTCGTCTTCAACACAGAGGCAACCTTGAAGATTCAACACAAGTTCATCTCTTCCCTCTTCTTTCTGCTCTCTTTATTTCACACTCATTCGTATTTCCTCTTCTCTCTGTCTTCTGAAGATTCGAAAATTTGTGAATGGCTGATACACCTATGGAATCTCACTTCAAAGTGGTTCACAAGCTGTAAAGACGAAAGACAAAAGTTCAATCATAATAAAGGTATGTACAACATCTTTAGTCTTTTCTTTTATTTTATTTTTTTTGGGAAAAGAATCAGCTAAAAAAGCCCTGTAACGTGCGTAATGGGCCGTTAAGGCCGTTACAGCATCGTTACGACCGCTACAACGGCCGTAACGACCGATACATCTGTGAATTTCAATCACACCACAAAATCGGAGGTAACGTGTAGTGCCTACCGCCGCAACAATTACGTAACGGTCGGAACCGTTATGTAACACCGCATTTTGAAACCTTGGTGATGGGTGATGGTGACTGCGCCAATGGTTTGCATGGGGTAAAGGTGGCGGCGGTGATAGTAATAATGTGTTGGGAAAATATTTTTTATTTTTTAAAAATAAGAAAATATTATTTTTTTAAAATAAATTTGTTTATTGTTGATCATTAAAAATATTTTTATTAATTTTTCTAGACATAGCATAAATTAATAAAAAAATGCCTCATCACTAGGCTAATTACTGAATATTATTTTGAGCAATATTATATATATAATCTCATTTTTTTGCCATCTTTTTTCATCGCCGAACACAAAGCAATAAGACTCACATTTATAAATGTATATAAAACTCATTCACTTATGTCGCGAAATGAAAACATGAAGTAAAACCATAAAATTATATATAACATTTTCTTTTTATTTTAATGTGTATGAAATAATTATGTCAGTATTATTTGACCAATTATTGCATTTGACAACTGATACTAATTCATATCCAACAAAAGTTAAACAGAAACCCTATCCTTCTGGAGAGATTAGCAAATGCAAGTCAACGGAATGGTCTATCTTTTGTGGATTATCAATTGGGCTTGGTAATTTTTTCAGTACCTTTGCACATGCTAAACTCAGTTCGTGAAGAGAATTTGTTCTCTGTGATTAAAACTAAAACAATTCACTTATTTTATGAAGTTTAGATGCATAAAAAAAGAACATTTATAAACAAGTTTTAATTTATAAATTTATGCTCTATTAAGTACTACCTAAGATTTTTTAAATCTTCAAATCTTATTAAATTTTTAATAGTCGGAATTGTCATTCAAACAATAATTACTCATCATTTATGATTATCTATAAAAGAATATGATGATTTGACATTTATTTTGATTTTTAAAACTTTAAAATATCAACTTTTAAATTAAAAAAACTAAAATAATAATAATAATAATGTGCCAAAAAAAATTAATATACATATATATATTTTTTGAAAAAATTGAAAAAACTGGATTATTTTTTTGTGCAAAACTGAAAATTTTATATCTATAAAGGAGCATAATGATGGAATATTGATATGCAAAAAAAAAAATGAACTTTAAAAATGAAACAACTGATAATATTCTCAGTTTTATTAGATAGTTGAATCAAACCAATAAATAGAAGAGTAAAAACATTTCACATGCTCTGTTTTTTTTCATCAGTCAGTGAAATAATTATCTGTAGCATTACTATGTAAAATTGATAATATTCTTAATTTTAAAAATTGAAAAAAATTAATAATATTCTCAATTTTACTAAATAAAACTTAATGGTTCAAAATTTTTTAAATAAGACTTAAATTATCACAATATTTATAAATAAGACTTTTAATTAATTAACTCATAAAAAAATGGTGATGCCACAATGAGTTTTTTGAGAAGTACAATAAATGTAAACTTTAGAGTCATAAATGCATGCTGCTAATCATAATATTTTATGATAAACACTAAATAATTCATAACTTATTATGAATGATTCATTGTATTTACATTACATCAGGCATAATATAACCATAACTTTTATAACACATTACAAACATTTATAACAAAAAAATTATAACTTTCTTATGATAATGCCCTTTTCAATAGTGCACATCATAAATTTATTCGTTCTTTCATTTTGGACTAAGGACTGGTCTTTCACCATTCCAGCAAGAAATTGCCCCACTTTGTAAATAGGAAACTTTTGAATCCTTCCAAAGTAATCAATTGTTGATAATTTTCAAAACACTAGCCATTTAGGTAATGTTTGATAAAGTTAAAAGCTGAAAATTAAAAATTAAAAATTAAAAATTAAAAATTAAAAATTAAAAATTAAATTGAAAGCTGAATGTTAAATTTTTTAAGCTAAAAAATTGTTTAATAAAAATTTAAGTGTTAAACTAAGAATAAATTATTTAATATGTATAAGATCAAATTTAAAATTTATTTCTTTTAAATTATATATTTCAATTTTTATATTGTGATGGTAGTGGTGGTAGTGGCGATGGTGATGGTATGATGGTGGCGGCGGCGACAGTGGCGGTGGCATGATGGAGTAGCGGTAGCGTTGATGGTAGTGGTAGCGATGGAAGTGGTAGTAAAATGATGATGATGTGACAACAATGACAATGATGATGAATGGGGTGGTAGCGGTGGCATGATGGTGGTAGCGGTGGCAGTAGTGGTAGTGGTGGTGGTGGCATGATGGTAATGGTAGTGATGAAGGCGACGATAGTAGCGGTGGCAGTGGCATGGTGGTGGTGGTCGTGAATTTATAATATTGTATATCGATACTTATATTTAATATTTATAAATTCAGTCAGAATTAAGTAAGTTTTATATGACTTAAATTTTTTTTTAAATTTTAACCTACATTTTAAGAAGCACTTATATTTTTAAGTGATATCAATTATAATTATCAAACAGACTTAATTGATTATCACCTAATATATTCAATTTTAAATATTAAATCAGATTATCAAACCATCTAAGACTTCCTCTTATGAAGCCCTCAAAGTTGGTATTAGCTTAGCTTGCTATTTCCACATGATTCTTTCAAAGTTGGAACACTTACATTTATTGAGCAAACGTGAAGAATTGCATACCTATTAATTATCTATACTATTATATTAGGGAATGGCTTCTGTACGAGTACGAAATATTGTCCTCGTATAATCCTGTTGATCAAGATTGCGCTCCTCCGTCCGACGTCGCTTTACTCCCTGAAAACACAAACGTGAGCTAGCCGGCGGGTGTGTGCCGGATACTTCTCCGATGCCTAAGTCAGCAAAATAGACAAATAGACAAAAAGCTCTGTGTATTCGAGAATCAAAGTTGTGTTACCTCTCCAAAGGTGATGTTATGAGTTTTTATAGGTTCCGCGTGGTACAATCCAAGTAGGACTCTTACTCCTCCATGTAGAGTCCTCCTAGGAATCACATTTCTGAAAGATAATGCTTATCCTTCAACACCCCCCTCACTGCTTGAACCAAGTGAGATGGCTTTACCATGGTCGGATTCTAATATGACCGAGGTAAGCATGGCTATGCTAAGTCGCAGACTAGACCGAGCTAACTTTAGCTCGGCTCTTCCATTCACTGCTCTTACCCCGGTTTCTCCAGTACTAACCATGGTATGTTCAGACTGAGATAACAAACATCAAGGCCCTGATCGAGCTAACAAATAGCCAGGTTTTGACCGGGCTAATCGTAATACGCCATGACCGGGCTAACTCCAAGTGCGGTGACCAAGCTATCCACAAATCTCTCCCAGACCGGGATAACAACAAGCCTCTCTGGACCGGGATAACAATAGGGCTTACTAGGACCGGGCTAACTACAAGCCCCTTTCATCCAACCCTTCTTACTGTGGCCCAAAGAACGGCCCATTTACCCAACTCGGCCCAATTTAGGTATAAATTACCCTCTCACATGTATTGAGCAAACGTGAAGAATTGCATCCCTATTAATTATCTATACTATTATATTAGGGAATGGCTTCCCTTCAGTTCGTTCGTGATCAGAATGGAAGCTACTATTAGGCCTCTCTCAAATTTGCAGGTTTACCTCCATCTAAAAAAAAAATATTTGCATTTATATTATTGGTATGTAGAATATGAATTGAGAGTACTGTAAATTTTTTTTTTTCTTCCAATATTTGAGCACTAAACCCTTGATTGCTTAGTCGATTGGACTCTGATATGGACTTAGATGGAGAAGACCATAGAGTCCCTCTGAGCCGAAGACCGGAGTGGTCCGACGTGACTTCGGTTCGCCAAGACGACAGTCCAAACCCGGTCGTCCCGATCGCTTACAAAGAAGAGTTCGTCGAGACCATAGACTACTTTCGAGCCGTCCACTTGGCCAACGAACGCTCTTATCACTCGCGTCAGGATCCTCTGGAGTGGTAACCTTGCAGTGATCTCCTAAAGTGAGGAGATCCGACGGCTGAAATTAAAACTAACCAAAACGACGTCGTTTTGGTTAGTAAATTGAAAAAAAAAATTTATTTCAAAATTCCCTCCATTTAGAACAGGTATAGTAGTAGGAGGGAAGACAGAAGGAAACGAAAACAAAGCGCGAGAGAGAGAAGAAGAGAGAGAGTGGCCGCTCCTCCCGTCGCCTCGCCATCGCCACCGGCGTGCCGTCGCACTGCTTCAGAATCAGATTGCTGCACACACTGCTTCAGATGAATTTGGATGGTGAGATTTGTTCTATTAAATACTTGGTCAGGATTGAGCTGTTAAAGATGGAAACCAGACCTGAATATTAGGATGAATGAAAAATATGATGGGCAAATAAGGCAGGAAAGAGAACAGAGATTGTGAAAATAATAACCAAAATAATTTTCAAAGCTTGTTGCAATCAGGTATTAGTTACTCTTGATTGATACAAATTGGGAAAAAAGGAGCATGATTCACTATTAGCTGCAACACAATGATAAACATAATGGATGCATGAAAAAAAGAAAAAAAACAAAGAAAAATCAGTAAGCATAGCAATGAGGAAAAATACTTTAGAACAGTGAAGTGAAAATAAGCAGTGCACTATGATCCAGAAGTTCATTACATACATTTCCTGGCTAATATGAGGCATGTAGTTTGTGCTTGAATCTTCTATATCACTATAAAACTATGCAATAGATGCTCTCTGATGTAAGGCAATCTATCTCGGTGCTGGCCAAGATTCTGAACTGTGAATTCTGAAAGGTGCTAAAATTGGTCTATCAAATAAGATGTTGGAGTTGGTGTGGTTCAGATTGAAGGTTTCAACAACAGGGGGTTACCAAGGACATGGTGATTTTAGGGATAAAGGCGAAGTTCATAATTATTTTGGGAGGAGGTTCCAAATAGACATCCTCGAAAAGTTTGGGTTATCATGTTACAATAAAATTCATGGACCATCTTATTCTAACAGAACTCAATTGCAGAAAAGTAAATATTTATCCACAAGAATTTTTAAGTTCTAACAATCAGCAACTAATTATAGTTTTTGAAAAAATTTCCACTTCATTTACATTCTCTCTCTCTAGAATATTTATGTAGGAGTTGAATTTGTATCACTTGACCTTCTTGCTATATTTTCTCATTTTGTAATATTTATGCTCGTTTATGGCTTTGTGTATAATATGAATCTCAAATTTATGATGTTAAATTTTACAGGTGAATGGGAATGAAGTTGCTTTCATATCTCTTTTTTCCTTTGAAAATGACTTCAAGTCTCTCTCTCTCTCTCTCTCTCTCTCTCTCTCTCATGTGTAGAATTTCTGATTAAAATCTACGTTTTATTTTAGGATTCTGGAGGCTTTGCCTTCTTTTCACAATCTCTATTCTCTTTCTTGCCTTATTTGTCCATCATATTTTCATTCATCCTAATATTCAGGTATGGTTTCCATCTTCATGGACCTCAGTGTTCAATAGCTCAATCCTGACCAAGTATTTAATAGAACAAATCTCACCATCCAAATTCATCTGAAGCAGTGTGTGCAGCAATTTGATTTTGAAGCAGTGCGACGGCATGCCAGCGGCAACGCCGGGGCGACGGGAGGCAGGGAGGACCAGCCTCTCTCTTTTTTCTTCTCTCTCTTGCACTCTGTTTTCCTTTCCATCTGTCTTCCCTCCTCCTGCTGCTATACCTGTTCTAAATGGAAGGAATTTTGAATTTTTTTTTTCAATTTACTAACCAAAACGACGTCGTTTTGGTTAGTTTTAATTTTAGCCGTTGGATCTCCTCACTTTAGGAGATCACTGCAGGGTTACCACTCCAGAGGATCCTGACGCTTATCACTCTCTCCATCTCACCTCTGAAGCCATCCACATGTAATCTTCCCCTCTCTCTCTCTAGAATTTTCTCTGGAAAATGTGGGTAGTTTTATTCTGTGGAAACAAACAGGATTGAGGTGGATTGGGTTTTAACTAGAGGCCATTTTTAGTCTAAATTGAAGGAAAAAAAAATTTGTTCAAATTTTTTTTTTTTTATGTGTACCGTTTGGGAAGAGCTAAAGTAGGTTTTTTTGGCTATTTTAACTACAAAAGACAAAATATGTTATTTTAACCACAAAAAATAAAATATCACATCAAACCTATAATCATTACACTCTTCTCTCATAAAAAAAAGCAAAAAAAGCCAAAAAGTCCTTCCTAAACCAAGCTTTTTAGCCCAGGCTAAAATAGCCAAAAATGTTTAAAAGTTAAAAAGTCAACCCACTTCCCAAACCAACCCAAGTGTTACACGAGTCGAGTTTGTATTTTTCTATTTTATGTATTTTTATATTTTTATATTCATTTTTTTTATAAAAAAATTATATTCAATTTTTTTGGGTTCCTATTTCACCTTTTAAAGCTTTTTTTTTTTTTTTTTATTTATATAAATTCTGTTTTTTGAAAATTGTTATTTGTTTGCTTACGTAACTTTTTATATATTTTTTATTGTCCAGTACTCTTAAGGTTTTTTTATTTATTTTTATATATAGTGTTTTTTGGGTTTTGGCTATGATTATTTTGTTTTTTACATAAATCTTTGATTGTAAGTGTTTTAACAGTCTTGGGTTTGTATTTTTGTATTTTGTGTGTACTAATTTAATTATACTTTTTATTTTTTTCATTAAAAAGTAAAAGAAGAGAAAACAGTTTTATTATATTATCAAGTTCCTTAGGAAAAAAATTTGACTATTATTTGACTTCGTTTATATAAAAAAAAATTCAATGTAACTGTTTATTTTTCTTTGTGCATATCAAATCTATTTAACTGTAAATAATCTAAGAATCTTGAGTTTATAATTTTTAAAAAGAGTACTAATTTTGTAAGAATTATTATTTTATTTTGTTTATATCAAAATTATAAGTATTCTCTCCCTATTTTTTAAAATAATTCTATAATTTATAATATTTTTTTAAAAAAATAATATTTATTTTTTTTTAATTTGCACCCGCATCGTGTGTGCCCAACCACTAGTAAAAATTATTTGAACATGATACTCCCACATTTGGAACACTGATGGGCCAAAACGTCAAGAGTTAAATCCACCAATTGGAATGAGATCTTTTATCATCAAATTCTTTTGATATAATTCATTTTTAATCATATCGTGTGATAAGAAATGTATTAAAAGAGAGTTAAAAATATTTCAAAACAAAGAATTCTTAATCCATCAACTGTAAAAATAAATAAATATATACCCTTATATTTTCATAAATTCTAAAATAAAGATTTTAGGACAGTACTATGCCAACAAAAATCCCAAAAAGGTTACAAAATAATACAATAATCATAAATTCTTACTTTATTTAAACAAAGAATTCTTAATCCATCAACTGTAAAAATAAATAAATATATACCCTTATATTTTCATAAATTCTAAAATAAAGATTTTAGGACAGTACTATGCCAACAAAAATCCCAAAAAGGTTACAAAATAATACAATAATCATAAATTCTTACTTTATTTATCACAAATATTGAAAAGTCTTGTATATTGATGAATATGATGTTTTAGAGATAATGTTATGAACTCGAGAAATTATTGGATACGGATAAGGTATCATGTGGTAATCTTACTTGGTGCTTTCTTTTATTTTCATTAGTTTAAATTGTTGCTTGATTTCATTTTTTAAAAAATATTTTTCAAAAAATTCTACTCTCTTATTTTTTTGTGTTTTTTTGTCTTTACTGAATTTTTTTAATATTTTAAACAATTTTTTTACTTTTTAGATATACCTAACATAAATACACCTAAAAAGTAAAAAAATTGTAAAAAAAATCTTTTAAAATTCACTAAATACCAAAAATATAAAAAAATACAAGAATTTAGTATATTTTTTGTATTTTTATGTATTTATTAATTTTTTAAAATATTTTTTTCACAAATTTTTTACTTTTTAGATACATCTAAGTAATGTGCATCTAAAAAAGTAAAAAAAAATGTTTAAAATTTTAAAAATATTCACTAAAAACAAAAAAACAGGAAAACCAAAAAACTTAATTTTTAAAAAACTTAATCCAGAAAACTCAAACCAAACACATTGATTATATTTATGTTAAGTACTTAGGAAACATGAGAACAGTTACATAATTTATGAATGGTTAGAAGATACCAAATGACATGCCACTTGGTACCCAATAATTTTTCGATCAACTAGGATACAGCTACAAACATTGGGGCCTATTTTTTTATTCAAATATAGAAAGAAGTCCAAATCATCAGTTATTTAAAATTAGATTAGATAGACTAATTCGTGTTTAATTATCTGAAGGCCAGTAATTACAAAGAACATGTACACCGTCAAGCCGGCCTACTCCTGCCTTCACAGCCATGACCGCGTCCACTTTGCTTTGTTCGTGCACACTATCACTTTTTTTTGAAAAAATATTATGGACCTTCCTTAATTTTTTATTAAAAAATTACTACCATCCATTTGACTAATGATTTTAAAGGCACCTCAAAAATATTGTTAGATTCCTCACATTCAAGATATTTTTTTAATATCATTATACCCTCAAATCAAATTATCAACAATGACAAAATTTTAAAATTTATTTCTCTACATCCACTATCAAGCACCATAATCTCCCCTTTGGCTGCCACCACCCTTAGCCCCTCCTTACCTTCAGCCGTCACACCTAGCTCCTTCCTAGCCTCCACCTTTTGGTGGTGACTCTCTCCCTCTCTCTTCGCTCTTTCTATTGTTAGTGTAGGTAGTGGTTGAGATGGGGTAAGGTAAGGATTTGAGAAGGAAGGAGCGGAGGAAACGGGGAAGGAAGAGGAAGGGGCAACAGGTAGTAAGGAGGGAAAAAGAGGGAGCGTTTAGGTGTCAGATAAGGGAAAGGAAGTGGCAGATGATAGTTAGGATTGATCAAAGAAGAATAACCAAATTTAAATTTTATAATAGATTATTCTAAGAAATGAGAAGTCTTTTTATTTTTTATTTTTTTATAAATGCATTTGAAGAGGCTCCCCCAATCGCCAAAATTATCATTTTGAAGGGTATTAATATAATCAAAGTTATTTTTGATGCATTGGATTGGAGGGGAAGGAGTGAGTCGAATCACATTCAGCTATGGCTCAAATTAAATATTCTCAACTATAGTATGAAAAAAGTCTACTTAAATTATGGCATGATATTACGGAATCATCATAACGCAATGCAAGTGATGGTGATGCCCATGGTGATTGTGATTGGCATATATTAAGGGTTGTTTATTGTTGGTATTTTTTCATAATAATATAAGAAATATATATAAAATAAATTAAATAGAAATGATAAAGTAATTTTTTTATTAAATGATGAAATACAAAATAAATGACATAATTAAATACAGAATTAAATTAAATTACATTACTAAAAGAATAAATTATTAACATGGATAACTAAAAATTAGAACTCGTTGAGGTAAATTAAATTCTGAAAAATTAAAGAACAAATAATAAGAAAAGAAGCAAACCGAAACCTATGTGATACCATAGTTTCCTTAAAATAGATTCACTACCTCTCAATGGGTGCTAGAGGTATGCCGATGCTTGCCTCCTAAGATACGATGGTCGAAACCAGCTAATGCAGAAGCACATTTTGAATAGTTTCAGCGAACTTGACAATGGATGCATTCACATTCTAAATAGTTTCAGCGAACTTGGCAATGGATGCATTCTCTCTAACAAGAACCAAAGAAAAGGCTAACAAATGAAGATAGGATTCTTTGGTGTAAAAAATCATCTCCAACTTTTTATCTCAAAACACCATTTTATTTTTCATCACAAAACCTCTTTAAAACAACTTCCTAAGTTGGAGGAGAAAAGCCTCTATTTATACTAGTAGGGAGAGCCTTAACCATGAAGGCTAACATTAATGGGATCATCAAATGTCATCAACTCTAGCTATTAGGGCTAGAGTTACAAAGGTTCAAAACTCCAAACTAGATGGGTTGCAAAATGGAAACGGGTGTTGGGTCACAACTCGATGCAAGCCCAATCTCAAACCCAACATAGCTCAGCCCAAAGCTTAAGACTAGGTCCAAGTCCAAGTCTAAGACCAAACCCAACACATGCATAAGTATGAGTCTAGGCCTAGTCCAAACCAAGACTAAGTCTAAATCTAAACCCAACTTTATTGATGCCTACTTTATAAGACAATTCTCAGTCACAACTCAATGGTTTCGGCTCATTATTTTTGTATTGCAATCTTTCTACTTAAGAGAATACAAAACCACTCAGACCCACCTCACACTACAAGAAATAACACATTCCGCGACTAATTTTGCCAACTAAACTAAATTTAGTCGCCAAAGGTATACACATTAGCTACTTAAAATTTGTTTGTCGCCAATGGTAGACACATTAGCTACCAAACAATATTTGGTCGCCAAAGGTACATGCATTAGCTACTAAAACTTTTTGGTCGGTAAAAGTCCACTATTTTGCTACTAAAAATATATTTAGTCGGTGTTGTCTTTACTTTTGGTGACTAATTACGTGTTAGTCGTTAAAAATATAATTTTGGGCGACTAAAAATGATGTTGGTCGCTAATTGCACAGTCTTTAGAAATTATAAAATTTTTTTATTGTATTTATTTAATTTTTGGCTACTAATTGTGTGTTAGTCATGGAAAAGTAACTTTTCGGAGACTAAAAAATATTTTGGTTGCTAATATGACCAATCTCTAGATATTATTAATTCATTTTTGGCTACAAATGTGTTTTAGTTGTGCAAAATAAGGGTTTGGGTGACTATTTTTATTTTGGTCGCTAAATCTGAAAGCTTTACCGACTATAATTCAGTAGCCAAACGTGGCAAAAAATTGTGGAGGGAACATTAAATTTTTCATAAAAATATTAGCGACCAAAATGAATTTTGGACGGGAATAAATATGGTGTTGTTTTATTTTTATTGCAATAGAAGTCCATTTCCCTCCCTCTCTCACTCCCCCCTCTATTACTGCTCTGTCTCCATTGCCATCACCGCAAGGCTTGCTGGATTATCACTTTGTCTTCCTTCCAGGTATGTCCTCTATTTCGCCTCTCTCTCTCTCTCTATCTTTCTGTATCTCCCTCTAGATTTCTGTCTTCTTCTCACAGAGGCCTCTCGGTTTCCCTCTTTCTCTCTCTCGCTGTTTACACACACACACATACATGCATATATATATATATATACATACACACAAATCATATATACACAACCTTGATTCCATAAATAATCGATTATACACTGGTACACTCACGCCTCTGTGACTGGGTCTCACTCACGCATCTGCCCTTTTCTTTATAGCTTTGTCTCCATCGCCATCATCGCAAGGGTTGCTGGATCACCGCTTTGTCTCCCTCCCAGGTATGTCCTCTATTTCGCATCTGTCTCTCCCTCTCTTTGTATCTCCCTCCCAATTTCCCTCTTTCTTTCTCTCTGTCTCTGTTTACACACACACACATACATACATATATATATATATATACACACAGAAATCATATAGGAAATGCTGAAAATTAAGGCATTGTTATTGAAATGTGATTGAAATTAAAAATTAGGGCAATGCTTGGGGTGAGATGTTATTGAAATTAGACCAATGCTATTGAATTTGGGTGTACAAATTACAGAAATGCTGAAATTAGGCTAATCATTTACTATATGCTGTAAATTATAAATAAATAAATTACTTTAAAATAGTTTACTTTGCCCAGAATTGTGGGCATATCATTTACCATATGTTGTACAAGAAAATCTAAATTAATTTAACAATAATAAAATTCATAATTAAACTTCAATCAGTCTAAGAACTGGTAAATAATAGGTTGAAAAAGTGTATGTGTGTGACTGTATTTGTTCATGTGTGACTGTATGTATTAAAATGTGTGTGTATATATAAATTGATTTGTCTATTAATCATGTTATGCTTTATCTACGAGATGGTTGGGTAATAAAACCATAAACTTATTTGTGTGTCGCAACAATGCAAGGCTTTCAATTTATGAGATTTTAGCTCGATTCATTAGTTCAAGCAATTGCATTTTTTAGCTCGAGCGACTAACCCAGACCCTATATCTCAAATTACTTTAATGCTGGTCTATAGTACATTAGTCTTTTCATAATACTAGGAGAACAAAGTGTAATCCTAACAAGGTAAATTTTATCTTACATATTGATTACTGAATGAATGAAGAGCAAACAGTGTCATGTTACCTTTGCCAGTTTAATTTCATCTGAACGCTTAGTTTTGCTACATGGACATCTAGTTCTGCTATGGCAATGTCAGTTCCATTATGAACACCTATTTTAGATTCCATGCCACACATCTTGTAACCATGCTGGGTGGGTGCTACTACCATTTTGTTAGATTATTAGTTTTGTTACAGTTAGAATGTATTAGAGGATTCCTCTCCGTTCTTATTCCGTCTACATGGCTTGCGAATAGAGGATTGAATTGCTTGAATGATGAGAAGTGTAAACTTTTCCAATCAACTAGGCATTTGATAGCTTTTTATCCATTTTCTTAACATTATTAATGCTTTGCCACCTTTATATGTATGATTAAACTTATATTTTATCAGTTTATGTTCTATCTTTTTGAAGTCAACAAAGTTCCTTCTCAATTAACCTTATGTTAGAATAAGATAAATAGGTTACTGTTTCCCTGGCTTGTTCTTCATACGTTTGTTTTCACAAATCTGTTCAAATTTCAATGAAATTGTTTTCACTGACGGTTTCTCCTTTGCAGCCCACATTCTCTTATATCTGTACCCTTTTCTTAATACAACAACCAAATCAAGGCCATTTGAATACCTAAGGCTTACTTCCTTGGGTGTCATCGATGCTATATATTTGGGTGTGTGTTGTCATGACTATTCCTGTTATTTTTTATATAATGAAGTGTCAAACATTAGATTTGGAGGTGGATATGTTTAGTTGAAGTTGATGTATATACTAAATTTGAAAGAAAAATCAGTTTACAAGAACAATAATTAACTACTATTGACAATGTTAGTCATGGGCATCTGGTTATATTGAGAAGCTGTTTGCAACCAATGTTGTACATTTTGCTTTAACTGCCTCAAGCTCACGAGTACCCATGAGGAATTTTTTGTGAATAAAAAACATGTCATGCACACACTGTTGAGAGCATGAAAGGAATTTGATTCTTTTGATATATCATTCTATTATTGACCATATGGTTTCACTAGTAGTAGTGCTCTACTAGTTATGCTATCTAGTGGTCCAAAATTAAGGGTCATTTCTTAAATTAACTTCCATAATTATGCATTGCATGGTACAAATCGTTTCATTTGGTCCCACCATAAAAGAGATTTATGTGACAAGCCAAACAGTGAATGAAAAAACAACATAATCTATCTCAACTTGAAACGCGTGTTCTCATTTGTTCCTCGGTTAATCTTTGCTTGAGTTGTAGGTGACAAAATGGACAAGAGTTGGATGACGATAACTAATAGGTTGACAAGTAAAGAGTATCAACAAGGGGTGAAGTCATTCCTTGATTTTGCTACGGCAAATTTAGGCGTAGAAGATGAAATTAGGTGTCCGTGCGTCGATTACATTAATGGCACAAAATATAGCAAACAAGTTGCGTGAATACACTTGATCCGAAGAGGAATGGCATCTTCATATATAACTTGGGTGCACCACGGGGAACATGTTCCCATGTCTCATCCTAGTGTATCAAATGATCAATGTGGAGGTAGTGGCGAATGTATGACAGATATCAATGATCCGCTCATGGGTGAATTGCCTATTATGTTGGAAGAAATTTACGTGAGTGGTCTTATGGATGATCATACTGATGAGGAACCTAATGGTTTGGGGAGGGAGGATTCGCATAAGTTCATTAGGTTATTCGAAGATGCACAACGCAAAGTTTACCCGACATGCGAAAAGTTCTCTGTGTTATCATTCGTCATTAAGATGCTTCATGTGAAGGTGTACAACAAATGGAGCAACAAGTCATTCGATATGGTTATGCAAGTATTCAAGGACATTCTACCAGAATGTGATCAAACTGTTCCATGGACACTCTATGATGCTAAGAAGTTCTTACGTGACTTGGGTTTGGGATATGAAATAATTCATTCGTGCAAGAATGATTGTGCACTATTTTGGAAGGAGAGTGCAAATTTGGAGAAATTCCCTACATGTGACGCGCATAGATAGAAGTTGAACGATGATGGTGGTAAAAAGATTCCACACAAGGTCTTGCGGTACTTTCTTTTGACACCGAGGTTGAAAAGACTGTATATGTCCAAAAAAACAGTCGCAGATATAAGATGGCACAATAAGAAGCATGTGGATGATGACATATTAAGGCATCCGGCCGATGGTGAAACATGGAAGGACTTTGATAAGCAACATCCGACGTTTTCTGATGACTCTCGAAATGTAAGGCTAGGGCTGGCAACAGATGGTTTCAATCTATTTAGAAATATGAGCACATCATATAGCATGTGGCCCCGTAATCTTAATGCCTTACAATCTCCCACCGTGAAAGTGTATGAAAGAGCCATTTTGCATGATGTCATTGCTTATTCCCAGACATTTGGCACCTGGAAGAGACATTGATGTTTACTTGCAACCATTAATAGAAGAATTGAAGAATTTGTGGGAGCATGGTGTGCAAACATATGATGCATCGAACGGGCAAATTTTTAGAATGCATGTGGTGGTAATGTGGACCATAAATGACTTCCCTGCGTATGGTAACATGTTAGGGTGGAGTACAAAGGGTTACTTGGCTTGCCCTAATTGTAACAATAATGCATCGTCCTAGGGTTTACGAAGTAAAATAGGGTATATGGGTGCTCGTCGCTACTTGCTTGAGAACCACACTTGGCGAACAAGTAAGCTCTTCAAGGATCAAACGGAGCATAGGTCCAAACCTTTGGACTTATCGGGGGAACAAATACTAGAGCAAATTGATTCTGGGACTTACAAGCCGTATGGAAAGCACCCACAAAATTGAAAACGACAAAGGAATGAAAATCAAATTTGAATTGGAGCAAGAGAAGCATTATGTTTGACTTGCCCTATTGGAAAACGTTGAAGCTTCGACACAACCTTGATGTCATGCATATTGAAAAGAATATATGTGACAATGTCGTTGGGACACTTTTGAGCTTAAATAGAAAGAACAAGGACAAGGACAAAGCACGCTTAGATTTGGAGGACATGAGAATACGTAAAGAGTTACATTTGAAGAGGCGTTCTAATGGGTCCTTTGAGAAGCCTCCTGCATTGCACACATTGTCTGTGAAAGAGAGAGAAGGCTTTTGTGATTTCTTGAAATCAATTAAGTACCTTGATGGCTATGCAGCAAATATCTCCAATTGCATGACCGCTCAAGCTGGAAAATTATCTGGCCTTAAAAGTCATGATAGTCATGTCCTTATACAACGACTTCTTCCAATTAGAATGCGTGGCTACCTTAATAAGGAAATTGGAATGACACTTTTTGAGTTAGGAAATTTCTTCAAACAGTTGTGTTCAAAGACATTGAGGTGTTTAGATTTGGAGAAATTAGATGAACAAATCGTACTCATACTTTGTAAGCTTGAGATGATTTTCCCGCCGGCTTTTTTTGATGTCATGGTCCACTTGGCAATTCACTTGCCTCGCGAGGCTATGCTTGGAGGCCCAGTGCAATATCGATGGATGTACCAAATTGAGAGGTATTAACTCAGCCCTCATATTAGTGTCAAATTTTAATTAACGCTTTAGTGCTGATATAAAGATTGCAGTATAACATTGGCATCGGCTTGATTGTTAGGTTGCTTGGCCGTCTAAAAGGGTTTGTGGCCAACAAAGCTCATCTTGAAGGTTCTATTGCCGAGGCTTACATTTCCAAAGAATGTACAACATTTTGTTCAATGTATTTGGATGGAGTTGAAACATTGTTTAACCGCCCAGAAAGGAATTATAACATGGGTGACCGTGGCCCAGGGTTGGCAGTATTCACTCAAAATGTCCGTCCCTTTGGTCTAATGACAAGGGCGTCCGATGTGTCCGTAGCTGAAAGCAAGATGGCTCATTGGTTTGTCTTACACAATAGCACAGAAGTGGAAAAACACGTAGAGTATGAATCCTTCAAACATATTTAGAATGTGTTTGTTGTAAATTGATTAGTCTTTATCTTAGTAAATATTTTTGAATCGCATTTCTTGTAACTAAGGAGTACAAGAACTTGTTACAACAAAGAGCCGGTGCATTCGACATCGAAAACAGACAACGGAAAGAATTCCCTAAATGGTTCAAAGATCACGTAAGCTAGTATTCTCATATCCTATAATCAATCGTACATTATGTTAATATTGTGCATGCTTGTAACATGACACATGTTCTTCATGTAGATGAATGAATTCCCCCGAAGCAACTGATGAGATATGGTCCTTAGCCAATGGTCCTAGTGGCTTAGTGAACACATATTCATGATGTATTTGTAATGGTGTCCGTTTTCATACTATCGATCGTGACAACTGTCGTAAAAGTCAGAATAGTGGATTAGTCATGGAAAGGGAGCATGAAGGCGAATTGATACACTTCTATGGACACTTGTGCAGAGTGTGGGAAATGAACTATGTGTTCAAACATTGGATTGTATTATTCCAATGTGAATGGTTTAACACCGATAGTAGCAAAACTATGCATGTAGAACCACATTTGCCAACAGTTAATGTAAGAAGTCGATGGTACAAAGATGACTCATTTGTATTATCAAGTCAAGTTGAACAAGTATTCTATGTTAATGACACCAAATTAGATACCAATTGGAGAGTCGTAAAAAGTTTCAACATCGAGGAATTTGGGATGTGCCAGAGATGGATGACGTATAACCTGATGATGTGTTCCAACAAGAAGAAACCACCAAGGTTGTACCTGCTATGGCTATTGATGATGATGTGGTTTTGCGTTGACATGATATTGAATCTGAAATTATTCCAATGGAAGTTTTGCAATCTGTCAGAGGTGTAGAAGCCAAGGGTGTTACACAGATGATTCCTTCATCTTTGATGATAAAGATGGATTAATGAGGGAGGGTGACGACCCAGACGAAGAATATGACCTACAAAGTGATTTTGATACAGATGTTGATGTAGAATCTTGATGTATATCATGCTTTAGTTCATGTAATAATTAGAGCAATGTGAATATTCAATTGGTGCACAAATGCAAATCAAACTCATTATAAAATGGGGGCTCTCTCTTTGTAAATGTCAATATGTCGTAGATATAAAAAACTAGTTGTATTCGGTGTGTGGGGAGAATTAAATCTTTTATAAACTAAGAGGATGATAAAGCATGTGAAATAAGACCAAATTTGCACTATCGAAAGTTACACCAGCAGAATTTTGCATACTTCATGTAGATATATAGTGATCATGCTTTTTTTTTTTTTTTTGGAACAATTGGTGCTCGTCAAACTTCTATTATGCTTCCGTTGCAATTATTGGAGTTTCCAAAATAGATTAGTTTATTGATTTGTAAACCACTTGTTTTTTTCTTAATTGGATAGCAAATTGAAATAAAAAACTTTATGGTACAATAAAAAAAACTATTCTGGCTTTTGAACATATTGTTTAAGAGGGCCTTTTTTATTATGCAAGATCTGTTGTAAAATCTGTTAGTAGAGCATTTTAAAATCTGTTGTAAAATCTGTTATGCAAGATCCTTCATGTGTTTTGTTATGCAAAATCTATTGTATTTTTTTTAAACCTATTTTGGTAAAGCATCCATATCTTCCTTGTAATAACTCTCCAAATGATAGTAGAGCATTTTAATATGCACTAAATACTGATAGTAATTCAATAAAGTTGTGATTTGTTACAAAAATCCTATGTCGAGGGAAGTCACATTATATGCTTGAAGAGAATATATTCTTTGGAGTTGGTACCATATGAAACACTAGTTGACAGGTGATTTTGTGTATTTGGAAATTACTCTGTAGGGTAGGCTCAATGTGACACTACCTTAGAAAATTTCCTCGTTAAGTAAAAAAAGAAATGGGGTGAAAATTGGTTGATGAAAGTTTTATGACCATTTTTACTTTGGACTGTAAAACAATAACCAAAATAAAACTAAGGACATTTTTCAGGTACTGATGAAGAACTCAAGGTCATTTTTCAATTGAGGTGGTTAACCATTTGTGCCCCAAAAGACTAACCCATTTTGCCATAAAACATTAAGAAATTAGTAATATAGTAGCAGTATAAAAGGTTGTTTAGTTAGAAGCTAGCTAGGGAGGAACATATGCATATGCTATGGTTAATACTTGTCATAAATCTCAGTTGGTTTATACTTGCCATGAATCTTAGTTGTCAATAATGTGGGACAGTCATTTGACTTGGTGATCATATCAGTTGGAACTTTGTTGCCCACAATTTAAGGGTCAAGAATAACCTTATCCTTCATAAGATTGTAAGAGTATTTTAAGAAAATTCAAGTCCACAATTATAGGTATATTCTATGTTATCTCTCTCTTCTTATTCATTTGAATCATTTCTTAGTTTTTTTTTTCCCATTTGTTTTGGTGTGAAATTCATTCAATGATGGAGCCAGTTTGAGAGAGTTGGTATATAAATAAATAAATAAGTAGGTATTAACCACTTCTAGATGAGAGCTTGGATTGCCTGTATACTAATTTTCGACCTAATGACAAGCTAAGAAAGTTTGAATTTTATCATTGAAATATGAATGAAACCATTTTGTTTAATTGAGTATGATTTTAGGTGGCCTAGGACTGACAAAGTTTTTTAGAATTTTTTTTTTTTTGAAAAAATGATTCATCAATATCATCAGCTTTGCCATGAGATGATAATGAAAGTCTTATCTCCTGTATAATTGAAGGTTTAGATTTAACTTAATTAATATGTTATGGGGTTGAAATGCACTTGTTAAATATCGCTAAAATTGAGTTTAGGCAGTATGGGATTTTATGTCCTGAAATTCATATGTTCATTTGTTTTTATATATTCCAAATTATTAAATCATGTCTTGAGATTTACGTGTCTCAAAATTTTCAATTAATTCAATAATTAAACATACATTAAGAAAAAGAACAGAAAATACTTAGTATGTTAGGCTTTCATATCACATATATTTTCTATTTTTTTTGTCTATACTTTCCATAATTTAGTAATAAGAAAGAAATCATCTCAACAAACTATTGTCATGACCAACAAAAAATTTTTTTTTTTTTTTTTGAGTGGTGTCATGACCAACAATTGCAAGATATGATAGGTTTGTAAGTTGATCTTTAAAGTATCTCTCTTCATATATGCAACGCCCTCAAGATAATACATATAAACCCAACTATTATGACATCCCTGGTTATAAGAGAATAAAGCATATTTCCATATATCAGAGTATTCATTACAAAAGTATTACATATTGACAATAAAAGTAAATGCCCTACGGCCTTACAACTTTCCAAGTCAACACTTGGTTACAAAAAGAGAGTACTAACTCAAATCACATTAGGCCCTTGGCTTGAATTTACATGTAACACAAATATAACTACACCAAAAATAAGTCTTCAGCTTCTACAACCCCCCTAAGCTACAACCTTGGTGGCGGCATATCACCTGCACCTGAAAATGATGTCCCATATAGGGTGAGCCAACGCCCAGTAGAGATATGCTAAGCATAATATGAGCAATAACTAAAACATTAGCATTTGATAAATGTTTAACTCATATAAACAAACATACATCTCTTTCGTAACCAATCCTTATTCACAAATATATTCAATTCCTCTCCGTTTCATTACCTAAACCAACTCATAGATATGGTTCTCTATTCTTTCAAATAGTTTATGATGAGACTACAACTCATGTTAACGATACTTCGATCACGATCAATTAATATGAGACTACAACTCATATTATCATCATTTCAATACTTTAATTCATCTACGTTATGCAAACGCAATTAGGATTTCGGGACTTTCACCCTAGACACTCCGGCCAACTTAGTTATCACTGGAGTCCATCCCCTATCTCCTCCCAGATCCGATTTAGGAGTACATCCCCTATCTCCTCCCAAACCGTGGAGTACATCCCCTATCTCCTCCCAAACAACATACATATACAATGTATTTAAACACTTATCATATACAATGATCAAGCAAAGCACATATTTAATGTGTTATTCCATCCGTCATATTCAATGACATACTCAATTGATTAGTTTTAATTCACCTAATCATCATGCAGTGTCTACAACAATCAAGACTATCCTCCACCGATAGCCCAAAACATTTATTTCTAAACAGATAATAAAATCATCAAACAGATAATCTCTCAAGATTCTCATAGGTGAGTGATAAACCAATCCAACTACACCATTCAATCACATGATTTCCTAATTTCATTATTTCCAAACAAATTTCATATTTCCATAATAAATTTCATTTATTACGCAAATGACCTGATTAAACCCAACTAAGGCATTTTTCCCCTTTTTTCAACATTGACCCAAAGGTCCCAATATCATCAATAAACATCAATAACCTCATCTTAAGACCCATGTACACATGTATAGTTCAAAAGGAACAAAACCCCTCTTTATACATTTCAAGTTTTGAAATCCTAACACTTAACATTTTCCAACTTCAACACTAAATCAAAATGACTACATGTTTATGTCAAAGGCCATAAATATGAGTAGTTATCCCTACCTCAAGTGAAGAGACTCAAAGGAGATGATGAAGAAACTCGAATGTGCTCCAAATCCGCAATCTTTCGGATCAAAACGAAGATCAAGCCAAGCTCCACACTTTATACAAAAGGACTAGGGTAGAAGATCACTAGATCTAGATGTATTTGTAGAGAGAGGATGTATTATAGAGAGAGAAGCTCTCAAATTAGGGTTTTGGAATGTTTTAGAGAGAGAAAGAACCGAAAAAGTGATTTAAAATGACACAGTCGCGATCTGACATACGTATAGTCCGTTCGAGCGGACAGAAAGACGCTCGAGCGTAAGGCACAAAAACTTTACCCGCTCGAGCGCTAAGGCATAACCGCAAAGCACTACCCGCTCGAGCGCAATAGACCCGCTCGAGCGTAGAATACACTCCTCTAGTATTTTTACAGACTTCAGATACCCGTTTGAGCGTTAAAAACACTCCTGCAGTATCTCTACAGATGCACAAAATGCTGAAATGATGCAAACTCCGCTCGAGTGTAATAAGACCCTCTCGAGCGGATCATAAAAAATCTAGGCAACAAGATTAGAGACTAAAACTCAACCAACTTGTTCGAAACACGCCCAAGACATCCGAAAACTCAAATACAAGGGATTAAAGGATGGAAATACAACATATACAACAATAGACATCCACGGAACCGAGTCCGGAATACAATAACTAATGGAGGGAAAACTGGGATCACTATGATATAGAATAGAATATGATAGACCAATAATACTACTCGCATAAAAACCGAACATAGAAAATGATTGTGTATTTTATTTCATGCTTTATAATGTAATTAAGCATGTATTAGTTGAGCTATTTCATGCTTTCTAATTTATTTTTGTCTAATTTATTTCATTTATTTCATGCTTTATAATGTATTTTATTTCATGTATATCATGCTTTATAGTGTTACTTATGTTATTGCAGTTTGAAAAATGGTTCCTGGCTTAAAGACTGGTCGGCTTTGGAAAAAGACACTCATGAGCACAATAACAAACTCACCGGCTGCTATTCTTTTAGGATCAACGGTCGCTCCATCTCCTGTTGTCCCCGTATGATCAAATGCGGGACCATCTCATCATGACACTAGCCCACCATCGGTTGATTCTGATAAGACACAAGCCCCATTCAAAACGCAACCGAGTGGTGTAGGTAAGATCAAAGCGTACCAAATTTGTCAATTATCACTTGCCATTATTTACAATTTTCGTATTGCTATTTTGTTAACAGGGACTTCGAAGCCCACATGTGTACGCGGACCGACACTTGGCAAAGGAATACAAAAAATAATTAGAGCCAAGAAAGGGGAAAAATGTTATGTTCACATTGATCGTGCGTTGAATGCAATGACTCGCAAGTATGCCACTCCAGTAACTAATGAGTTAGGAATTCAAATTAGGAGCTTGTGCCCTGTGAAAGATGTTAAGTCATGGTTGGATCTTGATGAGACTACAAAATCTGCCGTCATCCAAGCTGTTCTTGTAATTGATATTACTCGTCCACAAGATGTAATTGTGTTATGTATACTTATAAGAAATACTTTTATTTAGTGATTGTAATTTCCATTTGTTATGCTTGTAGGACAAGTTTGAAATTGGAGACGATTTCCACAATGATTTACAAGCACAACAGATTGTGAATAAGAAGGCATATGGATTGTACAAAGATTGGAGGTACACCTTAAAGTAAGAATTCAAACTATTAGAGGAACTTCCAAGTGATGAAATCTATGCTCATCCGTCCCTAGTGGTGAGTTTAGATGATTGGAAGCATTTGATCGATGTGGCATGGCAAGATGCATCTCACTAGGTAAAATAATAGACTAGAAAGAGTACATACGTCTATGCCAAAATGTGATATGCCTTAATATTTATCAAAAATTTGTTTATCTGCTTGTCTTATTTTTAGAAACGGTCAAAAGCTGGCAAGAGTAACAGGAGTCAATTGCCATACAATCATACCAATGGGTCTCACTCATTTTCTATCGCAATGGCTGCTATGGTGAGATTGATTTTATTTAAAATTAAATCCATTATATGTTGTTTGGATATGAAAATGTTATGTTGTGATTTTTAGGGGCAATTTGGAGTCTATTAGTACTGTTATTAAACTATAAAGCAAAAGAAGAAGAGGGTTGTTTCCATTTCATGCTTTTTTTTTCTCTTTCTAGGTAAGTAGTTGTATTATCACAAAAAATGAAACGCATAATAGAGCTCATATACAAAAAAAAAAAAAAAAAAAAAAAAAAAAAAAAACAACAACAACAACAACAACTTGCCCTTTGAAAAGGCATCTTATCCAGAGAAGAGAAGGCATCTCTTTTTTTCAGCACTCATAAATACAGCGTATATCCAATGTATGTTGATTGGAGGAAAAATAGAGATTTTGTGCTCATTAAAATAACACTATGGACAAAATAACCGTTACGTGAATTGTATAAATATATAACATTCTCAGACATTTAAGTAAAATAGTTATGTTTTCAACACCACAGGTTGTTGCTGTCTGCAAAAACTCTGTCTACAAATCTATCTGCAAAAATGATACTCTGTTTGTGGCAACCCTCACCACCGTTTACTGATAATACCACTGATTAGTGCTAATCTATGATTAAGCATGTTAATTGACTGATTGACTGAAATTCTGAACTGATTGATTGAGTGTGTTAGTTTGAATGCAATTCTATCTGTTTGACTGTTAAATTATCTGTTCATGTATTATGTTTAAACTGTAAATTGAAGGCCTTATCGGCGGCCGAATCTGAAATTGATTAGTGTTTTATGCTAATTAGAATTAATGTGATTTTATGATATATTTAATTCAAATGTGTTTTGCTATGATTAAATTAGATTAAATATTGATAAATTATAAGAGTTGGACTTATTTTCACATTTGCCACGTAGTGGACTTATCTAGGCAACCCCTCTCCACTTCATACATGTTGATACAACATTTCTTCAGCCCATTTCCTTGACAAAACTGACTAGGAAGAGAGAATTAGAGAGAAGGAAGTAACTTCAACAAAATTGGCTTGGAGGCTTAGGAAAATTGAAGAATTCTTTGCATATTGAGCTTCTACACTTGAAATTGAGGACCTAAGGTAGTATATTCATCATTTAATTTGTGAATCCAAGTTCTTTCTTGCATGGTTCATAGAAGTCTAGTGAGTTAAGTCTAGAATTGTCTTATTGTGTTGAATTATGAGTTAATCCATGCATGCATGTACATATTGTGAAGTTTTGAGGTTGTAGTTCATAAATTCCACATGCATGTTCATATCTTGAGCTTAGTCCATGAATTCATCTTGTTTTTGAGGCAATTGAGCTCATTTGAGCAAGTAATCGAAGTTTTGAATTTGATTGAACACATGCATGTTACATTTGAAGTTGTTCTTGAAGTTTGGTTTGAAATTGGGTTTAATTTACTCACCTTTGGGCCTTGATTTTACAAATTGAGCTTTGAATCATGTTATATTATGAGTTTTAAAGTGTTTTCCAAAAAATTAGCCCAAAAGGACCGAATTTGGTGTATTGAAACTTGATTTTGAGCTTGAGGTTCAAATCTGGAATTTCTAGATTTTGGACCCACGCTCGAGCGAGGAACTCCACGCTCGAGCGTACAATTTGAGATCACGCCGTCCGCTCAAGCGAGGAAAGAGACGCTCGAGTGTGAAATGCGTGTATCCAGTACTTTGCATGAGTTTACAGTCCGCTCGAGCGAGAGAGTTCACGCTCGAGCGAGGACTTGTGTCTCACACTCGAGCGGGGGTCGAGCGCCTGTCGAGTGTGAATTTTGAGCATCCAGTATTTTTACTGTAGCTTGCAGTCCGCTCGAGCGATGAAAGTCACGCTCGAGCGTAGAAATCCACGCTCGAGCGGAGATCCTTTGTCTGCATGTCCGCTCGAGCGTAGAAATCCACGCTCGAGTGAGACCCCTGTTTTCTGAAAATTTTGAAAAGTGTTTGTAAGTACATCTTTGCATCCTCTTTCCATCCTAAGCATTCCTAGGGCATGTTTAAGGCATCTTAAGGAGGATATTGATGTAGAACCACACCGAGTCTAAGTAGGGACTAAGTCTTCGATTCCCAAGTATATGACTTAGTGTGTGTTCATCCTGTAACTGTGTAGGGTTGGCATTCGAGGACGCGCACTAGCTTATCTGTAGCCCAGAACTCTGTGAGTAACAATGTTGTAAAGATATGTTCAATTGAGATTACTTTCTGAACGAATGACTGAACTGCTTTATGAAATAACATTGTTTACTGAATGAATGCTTGTCCTATTTGCGAACTGTATTCGTGGCGTCCATAGCAATTGACTGTTACTATACTGTACTGCTACTGTTACAGAGATCTCTGTCGGTTCCCATGTTGGAACCACTACTGTTTACTGATATGATGGCCATCAACTGACTGTTCAGTCTGTTAAGACCTACTGTACTGTTTGCTATTGGATGTACCACTTATGACTGCTATGATCGAATAACTGTTATACTGATAAATGACTGTTTTCAATACTGAAAGGACATTCATTCTTAACCTCTTTACGCATATGTTATTCACTGGGCTTTAGCTCACTGGTCATATATATATGTAAGTGTACAGGCACCGGACCATTGCTAGGAGCGTCGGGCTAAACTCCCTTTTTGTCAAGCCAACCATTGTGTCTCACTGCGAGGTTTCAAGCCTGACCGAGCCAAGGCTGTTTGGGGTGTTTTAGATTTCCCTTTTTTGTCTCTATTTTTTTGTTTCTGTTTTGTAATACTATATAGACTGTACCTATACTGTACTGTTATGATGGGAACTTGGTCCCTAACCTGAATGCCTGTAAATGATGCATGTATATACTGTTTTGTTCTGAATGTAGATATGTTAAGAAAAGTCTTTTTGCATACAGACTGTCACAGTTCATTGGACATCTTTTAATTACTGCTTTGGCTTCCGCCAGCCCCTATACTCTGTATTACTGTTTTACTGTTAAGCAGGCCTTCGGTAATCTCGGATTACTGGCCGGTTACGGTGCTAAACCCATAGGGGCGGGTTTGGGTCGTGACACTGTTTAAATTCGAGTCCACATGTTTGAATGATACTTTGTCTACAAACTCTGTCCACATGTTTGAATTCGAAATCTATCTAAACTACAAATCTGTTAATGATAATCTGTTTGAATTCGAAATCTGTTTGTAAAAATCTGTCTGAAAAAATCTGTTTGAATTTTGTTTGAAAAAATCTACAAAAATCTGTTTGAAAAAATCTACAAAAATCTATTTGCAAAAATCTGTTTGAATTCTGTTTGAAAAAATTTGTTAATGATACTCTGTTTGAAAAAATCTGCAAAAAATCTGTCTGAAAAAATCTGTTAATGATACTTTATTTGAATTCGAAATCTATCTAAACTACAAATCTGTCTGCAAAAACTCTTTTATTATACATAGTGTCTGCAAATATCTGTCTGTAAAAATCTGCTTAAAATCTGCTTAAAGTGTCATTGTTTTATACGTTGATGTGTTAACAGGTAGCAAAAACTGGAGAGTTGGATTTTCCTAAGTTCTATGAGAACAACCACACTTCCAAGAAAACGAATGACTGGATCCATTCGAAATGCGGTGAGCTACATGTAAGCATGTAACAATGAAATAATTGTATTCAATATGACTTTACTTAGTACGCAATAATACATATATGTTAGTTACCTTTCTTTGTCTTATTTATTTGCAATGACAGCAAGAGATGGTCAATGTACAAGCGGTTGCCATCGAGTCGGGGACGCCATTGACACAGGAGGAGCTTTCAAGGCAAGTGCTTGGACTGAAGAAAATGTACTTGCTTGGATTTGGGAGTGGCCCACAACCCTCTACCATAGCTGCATCATGAGCACGCGATAAGGACATGGAGGCAATGCGAGCTGAAGTGGAGGCACTTCGTGAGGAGCGACAAGAAGATCATGACGAGTTAATGAAAGAGCGAGAGGAGCGCAAGAGATATTACAATGAGATGTTGAAAGAGCGAGATGAGCGCATTCAATTAGCCAATGAGATGTTAAAAGAGCGGGAGGAGGGACAAAAAGCAAGAGAGGAGACAAATACAAAGGTCGAGTATCTTAATAATGTAATCGCCAAACTATCACAACTCTTGGGAATCTAAGTTAGGCATCCGACGTTTGCTTTTTGGTAAGAACAATTTCATTAATGTCACACTTACTTTGTTTAAATATGTTCGCTTTAAGAGTTGAAAATGTCATCAATTTGGGAGTTAGTCTGCCTCACAAATTCAATGGGAGTTGTTTAAATATGTTCGCTTTAACTTTTGTTTTTAAGTTTCTGACCTGATTCTTTATACTCGTTCCTAGATTTCTATTGGCTAACAACATTCCTAGTTTGTAGAATGTTGCCTCCTTTTTTGGTGCAAAGTTTAGTCTTGTTAGAGGCCACTGTAAATGAATACGAAATAGACACTATGAGAACTGCTTTTAGTTAAGGTAGATTATGAGGGAAAAAATAAGACCTATCATTAGAGCTGACTGAAATATGCGCTAAAATGCGAATACCACACAGTATATGAAGTTAGCACATATATAAGGCTTTGTACTCATCAACTGTCCCTTAAATCTCTACTTATATAAGGAGCACCCAAATGAATGCCTATTAGCCAAGTCAATGAAATAATATTTTGATACTGTATACATATCTTGGCATCTCATCTAGATTAATCAAGATAATAGACTACTGCAAATGAAGATAAGCTAAAGCCTTTGTTGTAGTACACCTAGATTGGCATTCCACACCTGAAATTCCACCAAAAGAAAAAATTTAAATATACACCTAAATGGACATCTTTTCTGGTTCATCATTCAAAAAAATATACACCTACTTTACATATAACTCTTCTATGCTTCTCTCTCTCAAATTCTCCACCATATGCTTGTATATGACATAAACCCACCCCCGTAAAGCCCACCAACCATCAACAAAAACCTTCGCAATTTCAACTCTGATTTACATTGTATCATTACCACCCAAGACCCTCATTCATTGAACTCTTACCTAGCAAAAAGAATACTTCAAATGAGAAGTTGTAAAGGAAGAGCACTGCTAAGTGACAATTAGGAGACATTTAAGATGCCTTGACAATTCATTGAACACTCTACTAACCAAGTATAAAGTTTCATTAAACTCTCTACTAGCTAGAAGTTTAAAGCTTACTTATGAGTTTTTATAAATTAATAAAAACTCAAATCTCCTAAACTACCAAATGTTATTTCTGCAATTGATTTCTTGTGTAGTTGCTAGAGTTTGGTATTGAGTTTTCTTAACAGTGAAATTCTATTTAACATATTTACTTGATTAAGATTAACCATAGTAGCAAAATGTTAAAAAAACATAGTGAATTTCACGTTTCGTTTAAAGTAGCATGTTGTTTTCAACAATGGTATTTTGAATATTAACTCAATCATTACATAATGTCGAAATGTGATAATATTACATAGTTCTTTGAAATATATAGATTTTGTGCCTTCAATCATACATAATGTAGAAATGTGATAATATTACACGGTAATTTGAAATATATAGATTTTGTGCCTTCAATCATACATAATGTAGAAATGTGATAATATTATGAAGTAATTTGAAATATATAGATTTTGTGCCTTCATGTAACATCCAGTGGTGCACTGATCTGATTGCTCACTTATATCTGTCATTGGTAGAGAATGTGCTATAAGATTTGGTAGTTTAGGAGATTTGAGTTTTTATTAATTTATACATTTATCAATTGACATCTAATCATGTTCAAAATTTTTACTCAAATGCTCAAGGCTATCTGAAAATAATACATGATGCTTTCAAAATCGTGATTGGCTTTGTCTTATGGTTGGCATGTTTTTTTGGTTCCTTTAAGTGTCGGGAAATAGTAGGTGTCTTTGTCTTGGTGTACTTGGGCTACCAAGGGGCTGCAAGCAGTGGCAGTGGTGGATTTGATTTAATTGCTTCGTTTGTTCTATTTGTTTAATCTTGTCCATTGAATTTGTGAGGCAAACTAACTCCCAAGGATAGGGACCACATCCAAGATTAGCAAAATTATGTTGATAATGACATAAAAGTAGTCGAAAAAAGGGGTTCGGGGGGCGAAAATGCAAAACAGCCCCCGAACCACTATTTTAATGTAACGGGAAGCTTTCCAATGAAAAATGTGACATGTAGGGATAGACGGTACGTAAATAGGACACATACGTTGGGAGTTAAAGTTGAAAATGTCATAAATTTAGTCGGAAAAAGGCGTTCGGGGGACGAAAATGTAAAACAGCCCCCGAACCACTATTTTTACGTTACGGGAAGCTTCCCGGTGACAAATATGACATGTAGGGACAGACGGTACGTAAATAGGACACATACGTTGGGAGTTAAAGTTGAAAATGTCATAAATTTAGTCGAAAAAAGGGGTTCAGGGGGCGAAAATGCAAAACTGCCTCCGAACCACTATTTTAATGTAACGAGAAGCTTCCCGGTGACAAATGTGATATGTAGGGACAGACGGTACGTAAATAGGACACCTACGTTGGGAGTTAGAGTTGAAAATGTCATAAATTTAGTCGAAAAAAGGGGTTCAAGGGCCGAAAATGCAAAACAACCCCCGAACCACTATTTTAATGTAACGAGAAGCTTCCCGATGACAAATGTGACATGTAGGGACAGACGGTACATAAATAGGACACCTACGTTGGGAGTTAGAGTTGAAAATGTCATAAATTTAGTCGAAAAAAGGAGTTCGGAGGGCGAAAATGCAAAACAACCTCCGAACCACTATTTTTAAGTAACGGGAAGCTTCCTGGTGACAAATGTGATATGTAGGGACAGACGGTATGTAAATAGGACACATACGTTGGGAGTTAGAGTTGAAAATGTAATACTAATTTAGTCGAGAAAAGGCGTTCGGGGGGCGAAAATGCAAAACAGCCCCCAAACCACTGTTTTAATGTAACGGGAAGCTTCCTGGTGCCAAATGTGACATGTAGGGACAGATGGTACGTAAATAGGACACATACGTTGGGAGTTAGAGTTGAAAATGTCATTAATTTAGTCGAAAAAAGGGGTTCGGGGGGGCGAAAATGCAAAACAACCCCCGAACCACTGTTTTAACATAACGGGAAGCTTCCTAGTGACAAATGTGATATGTAGGGACAGACGGTACGTAAATAGGACACATACATTGGGAGTTGGAGTTGAAAATGTCATAAATTTAGTCAAAAAAAGGGGTTCAGGGGGCGAAAATGGAAAACAGCCCCCGAACCACTGTTTTAACATAACGGAAAGCTTCCCGGTGCCAAATGTGACATGTAGGGACAGACGATACATAAATAGGATACCTACGTTGGGAGTTAGAGTTGAAAATGTCATTAATTTAGTTGAAAAAAGGGGTTCGGGGCCCGAAAATGCAAAATAGCCCCCGAGCCACTGTTTTTACATAACGAGAAGCTTCCCGGTGACAAATGTGACATGTAGGGATAGACGGTACGTAAATAGGACACATATGTTGCGAATTAGAGTTGAAAATGTCATAAACTTAGTCGGAAAAAGGCGTTCGGGGGGCGAAAATGCAAAACAGCCCCCGAACCACTGTTTTTACGTAACGGGAAGCTTCCCAGTGCCAAATGTGACATGTAGGGATAGACGGTACATAAATAGGACACCTATGTTGGGAGTTAGAGTTGAAAATGTCATAAAAATAGTCGAAAAAGCGTTTGGGAGGCGACAATGTATTTATGTGGTAGAACATGAAATGCCCATGTCGTGGGTAACTATTTTGGTTATACATCTTAAACTATAGTTTGTTTAACTCTTTTCTTACTAGTTTATGTAGAACAATATTTTTGGTAAATTGTTTAGTGCTTTTGTTGATTGTGGCCCTTTTAATTGCCATAAACATAACTTTTGGCATTAATTCATAGAATCGATGCTCGTCTACCAGTCCATGTTTGGGTGTCTTTCATTATTCAATAGCCATTACTCTCCTTGTCTTTTAATGTTTGAAATTAATACAGTTGCTATATGTCGTCCAGAAGTGCCTCTATAGGCACCAAACTAATGAATTTTTTTTTTTGTTGCTAATGGTTTTGGACATACAAATGTGGATATGATTTTTTTTGACAAGTACATGAGGGCATTGTTTTTATACCTCTATTCGTATATATAATGGTTCGTACAAATTACTTTTTTGGTGTGGTAAATATCAGCTAATTTGGCCTGGTAGAAATTAGCATAGCACGTGGTACAAAATAGTTTTGGAGCAGTACATATTAAATTTTTGTTGTGGTACATATGTCCTTTTTGTTAATTAATTTGGTTATTCCTGTATTATGTATGGAATTAAATTATTGACATTGGATTAGACTTGATTCGTATGGAATTTGCATTATATATAGAATTGGATGTTCAATATTAATTTTTTGGATGGTTGGAAGTGAAATGTGTGCACGTTGTTAAATGGTTGAATGGTTGATAATATATTTAGCGTTGATGGATTATATTGTTTATACAGGGTACAGGTTGTACTAATAATGGATACAGGTTGTTCTAATAATAGATATAGGTTGTTCAGAAATTTTATAAAAAAAAAAACAAAAACAAAAAAGTATTTGGCCACCAAATATTTTGGTAGCCAAATACGTAATCAAATGTTTTGGCGACTAATAATTTAGTAGCAAAAACATAACCAAAAAGTTTTTGCAACCAAATAGTTAGTAGGTAAAACATTTGAGAATGAGACAAAGAAACTATTGCCCACTAAATTTTTTAGTCACGGAAAAAAACGGCATCATTTGGCAACTAAAACGTTTGGTGGCAAAAAATAATGAAGTGAAACTTAAGAGGTTTTTGGCTACGATCAATTGTAGTCGGCAAAAGTCACAACGACAAAATTCCATGGTTGCTAAAAATATGTATTCTATTGGCAACCAAAATATTTAGTCTCTACTAGTTGGAAAAAATTTTACAGTAGAACTTTCAGTGACTAACAATTTAGTTGCCGAAATGTCACCTTTGCCGACTAACTAAGGTTTCGTAGCCAAATGTTCACTTTCGGTGACCAATTCTTTAGTAGCAAAAAGGAACACCTTCCCCGACCAAACGAACGTTAGTAGCCAAAAGTCACATTCGGCGACTAAAGGTTTTAGTCACGAAAAGATAACATTTGCGGACTAAAACAAATTTAGTAGGCAAATGTTTCACTTTCGGTGACCAAAAAAAGTTTAGTCACCAATACTATCGCCAACAGGGTATAGGCGACGAACTTGGCGACAGAACTTTTTAGTCGCTAAATTGTTTCAGCGACCAAATATCGGACTTTTGGCGACCAATATTTTAGTAGCCAAAAATGTCATTTCTTGTAGTGTCAACCGGCGGTTAGGTCGCACTTTAATTTCGAATTAAAGTTGTCGAAAACCTATTATTTGTCAACAATCCCCCACATGAATAAAATTGGCCGAATAAAGAAAAACGAACAACGCTTAACAACAAAGACTCTAAGAGAGAGCACATAGAATAACCCTGTATCAGAAAAGGTAGCTGTTGGTTTTGAACCTTTCGTAGTGAAAGCCTGTCGAATTTACTGGCTGACCAGTGAACACGATGTTTTGAACTGTTCTGTCATTTGTGTAAACCAAGACAATAGACCTCACATAGGAGTTACTCTAACCATTGTTCTTGTTTTCATTGGTGTGTCCGGTTTGGCCCTGGAACACTAGCCTGGTTTAGAGAGTGTTTTTAAAGAATTCGGCCTCGTCAATTCTTAAAAAAACGGCCCCACTTCACACTCACATAGGTGACCTACATAAGGTATCATTATATCATGGTTGACTATTCACAGTACTTAGGTCAGAAAAAGCACCAGTTTAACCTTCCACCCCACAAGGTATCACTGTATAAAGGAATAGGTAGGAGGATTTCCCTCCACAGTGACTCACTCGTTACACGCAATTAGGTTGTCCCTTTGAACCTAGATCTTGGGATCTCTAGTCAAATAGGTTGGGTTTTCCATTCCAGTAACATTCACTAAAGGCCTTAACCCTATTCCTTTTGACGACTTTCCTACTAACTCTCGATTTAACCCTTTGGTTAACGGATTTGTAATATCGTCCTTAGACTATATATAGTCTATAGTGACAATACACGAGAGTAGTCGTCGTATGGAACTATGTCTTCAAAAAAAATGTCTAGACCTTCCATTTGTGCCCTATTAATACTTGATTGGTTGTCGCAAAGTATACAAAATTACAAGCACAAGTTTTGATCAATATGGAATATCCTCAATAAAACGGCAAAGCCATTCAGTTACTTTAGTAGCTTTGCCTCTGATTGATTCAAAGATATTATCATGCAATCTTATAATTTCCTTTAATCACACTTGATCTCTCTAGATCTTCCTTTAAGAATCTCGCAAGGCTTAAGGTTGTCAGGTGGAACAACATTTTCTGTTATCATCTCTTGAAGCCATTTCTAAAAAATCACTGCAGAATTTCATTATTCTGTTTTTCCATAAACTAAACTTAACACTAGAAAATCCCAAAGTCTGAAATTTAATTCAAAATTGATCTCACCACTCACCCTAGAATCGAACATGGTCAAGAAAGTTTCCAGGAAGACTGGAGGGGTCACACCGGTCCCACTTAAGACCCAGTTAATCTTAAAAAACTTTCAAGAGCATGTTGGCTCCTAGTCCATGATTAACAAATTTAGAATTAAGTTTTTTCAGGGGATAAATTAGGTTAAAACAAACCAAGTTTACAAAACATATAAGCAATTAAAATTTGCTATCAGAAATACACCACTCGTAAAAGTTAACTGGTACTCTCGGAACTAAGCTCATTATTTCTGAATAAAAATCAGAAGTATTTTAGCTAATGTTAAAAGTTGGTTTCTTTTCCCAAAACAAAACACTTTGAAAATAATTAAATTATAACCACATACTTTCTCAAAACTTGGTTTCCTACCACTTTGGGAATAAAAGATTAAACCCAAAGATTTCTTCTGACCACAAAGGTTTGAAACCAAATCCATCTTAATTGCCATTTTTGAACAAACAGAAACACTCTTTAGCCAAGGTTAAACTTTGGTTTCCACTATAGAAAACCAAAACACTTTGGGAATAATAAAAGTAATCTCAAAGATTTTCTCTAAACCCAAAGGTTCATAATTTCTCTCATTCCTCATTTCCTTTCACTATGGTGAAACTATTACAAATTAGAAATTAAAAACACTACAAATGAAAATGGAAATGCAACTGTTACAATTATAAATTGTCTAAATTTGGAAAACGGAATTCATGGTTGCATTCGGAATCGTCTGTCTAACCAAGAACACACTTCTCCACTTGTAATGCTTATCTTTGTATAAAACACATTACAAAACTCTATCCTCGTTGCCGTTAAATCTCCATGCTCACTATTCATATACACACTTGGATACAAGATGAGTTAATGAACCAATAAAGTGAATATTACACAAGTAATTTCAGTTATAACTCGCAATGTGTAATTCAAAGGCTATAGATGCATTGCAGTTATAAAAATGTCATGAGTTGCATGGCTATAAATCAATTATACATAAAGAAATATTATGGTTATAATGTTGGCAATCCAACCATGCAATTATGAGCAAATATATATAACAATAGAGTTAAACTCTCATTTATGATTCCATGAATACAAAAATATTTTGGAATAATTTCCTTGATAACCTATCAAGACATGAAAGAACTCACAATTGATACAACCAAAAATAAATAGTATAAATAAGAGTTAATATCACTACAATACTAAACTATACCACTATGCAATAATGCAACACAATCATAAGCAAGCTCAGAAATAAGACCAGTATATAGAAAAACATAAACTATTTTACTACATTTTCTCCCAAAACAAACCTGTTTAGAGATATTCTATACCGTCGAAAACCTCTCGACTAGCCGAATCTCTTGACATTCTCAAAATTTAGCTCTTTGTTTTTTTCAGAATTTAATTAATCAAATTAAATTGAAATTGTTACCAAACTTTCAAAATAACATACAGAATAAATCTGAAATTAAATTGAACTCTAAAGTGAATAATTAAAATCATTAAAATTCTGAAGGTCCAACATTATTCTTTATTCCACGCAAAGGTAATCCTGTTCAAATAAACAATTAGTAGTCTAATTTACTAATTCCAATTTATTTTATTTTTTCGTACAATATATCATCCTTTCTCGCTTATGTAAATCTGTAAAGAAAGTTAGTGTGGGGATATATTTTCTGAGTACCAACACGTGACCAAGGTGACGCCGACGTGTCAGCCAGGGTGCCACGTGTCCTGGTCGTGACACCGAGGTGATCTCGACTAGGCCGAGGTTATCTCCGAAGATATCGGAGTCCGGGATAAGCGGATAAGGGACAAGAGTCCTAGAATGAGGTAGGACTTCAATCTGGATAAGGATAAAGCTCTTAGGGAGTTTATCTTTATCTATTAGAGAGTCCAAGCTAAGCACTGAGCAGAAGTCCATTAAAGCTAGGCTTCTATTTGGACTAGGATTGTGTTGGCCATAAAAGAAAGGCACCCCCATGGGTCGAAGGTACGCAATTTATATTCTGAACAGTCATTTTAGCACTTGATCTATCTTTGAGAGATAACTGACTTGATCATCGGAGTGCCCCCGGGTGGACGAACCACCGCTGGAATCTCTTCTTTCTATTGTAGGTTACTCAGGTGCCATCTATTTTGCCAGTGCTCTCTAGTTGAATACAGAGTTGGTAGTGTGGTCAGAAATTCACTCACACAATTTGGCGCCGTCTGTGGGAAAGAAAGGAGAATAGATGGCCAACAACGGACAGAAAGAGAAGATTGGGGATAACACTCCTACTGGGAGTGAGAGACCTGTCGACCTTGATGTCGAAGAAGACAATTGCAACGAAGAAACTCGTGACCAGAATCACGGAGGAAAGGACGTCGGCCAAGAAGGAGACGTACCAAAGAGAACGGACCAAAGCGGGTACTACAATGAGGACGACCTCCAGGTATGAAAAGAAAAATGCCTGCGGAGGGACGATGAGGTAAAGACCATGGCGAACAAATTGGCGGACTTGCAGACAATGGTCAATTTCATGATGCAAAATAACATCATGCAGCCACCGTTCCCACTGCAGGACTGTAGACGTGCCCGAATGTCCACGGCTCCGCGCGCGAAATGGCGTGAAATCTGTTTTCGTTCATTAGCATACTACAGTTCAGACTCAATGTCACGGTTCTGAATCTAATCTCGCAAAGTGCAATGCAAAACCGATAAATCACCAAAGAGTCCAAATCCGGCAAATCGTTTTGGAAAACTGATTTTTATAAAGAAGTACCAAACATGGACTGCTTTGCCAAATACAGACTCGCTACCTAAATATTTTATTTTGAGGAATTTAGGAAACCCTGACCCGTGCCTAAGGCCACGTGTCCGTCATTACCAAAGTTACCTCCGCTCGGGAACTTGGGTACGATAAGGGCAGGTCATGCAATAAGCACCCCCGCTCGCCCGATCAAAGATCGGCCTCTACTAATCATGATATGTTGTTTTTGAAAACACATGTATTCTTATTCCGGTTTATTAGCTAGAATTATTATGTGATACGCACAACACACAAGTATAGACTAGATCGCCTAAGTTGGAACAAAACATCTCATGTTTGTTTGTTTAAAAATGGTTTGAAGGTACTACTCGCAAGTAGGCTAAGACGTGGATTTGCCATCCTCAAGTGGGCTTAGAAAACATGGTGATTTGCCACTCTCAAGTGGGCTTAAAACTCGCATTTCAATGAATTGTTCCAATTCAAGTAATCCAACCTTCATCCACAGGCACTCATGCAATTAATCACCTAAGCAGTTAGCTTCATGGCAAGCATGCTATCATGGCAACACTCACACTCATGCAAGGATGCTAAAGCGTAAAAGCTTACCTATTACTCCGAGCCAAAACAATCAACTAGTTAGAAATCATGCATGATCCTAGTTTATGTCAAGATGGCTAATGCAACACATGCAAAATGCAACTAGAAATAGGCTCGGCTATTCTAAGATGGCATATGAATGCAACAATTGATACATGTATTCAAATAGGAATTGAAATACAATGCAGTTTGAATGATGTGCCAAGCCTGGTGCATGCAATATAGATGAATGGATGTAAACATGCAAGCATAGGAATGCTAATTGAAAACATGACCTAGAACTAACCATCGTAAGCGGTTAAGTAAAAGGGAGAAAGACGTGGGGTTGGAAGACATTCACACACTCACGCACACTTATTACAAAAGCTGGTCCTCTCGACGGAGGGTCCGAATAAATAATACAAATCAACTAATTAACCAACTACCCTAGCTAATTAATTATTACAAAACTCTTAACTAATTAATCAAATTAATTAAGTTACAAAAACAGTTAAAGTAGCCTCAAGAAGAGGGACAAATGCATGCTCGGTCGGCTTCGCTTGGAAATCCGTTGCCATGCCTCATGTTGCCTCTGTTTGCACTGTTTTGCACCTCTGAAAACTATGAAAATCTCTGTGATGCTTCTGAACCACCTCATGGACATGCTGAGAGACCATCGGCCAAAAGATATGGCCATCGGCCAAGGGAAAAGGGTCATTGACCACTTTTGAGTCCATCGGCCAAAAATTGTTAGTCGATCGGCACTGAAGACAGTCGATCGGCCATCTCTTCCTGCAGACTGCTCCTTTTGCTGTAGTAGAGGACAAACAAGGGCATGGCAATACATTTGTAAGAAAATGTTGTGCAACTACACCCTTTATCATGTTTGAGACTTAAAGGAATGTAGTGTTCGACTCTCGAGCCATCAATCACGCATTTCGATGCATGATGGCCAAAGAGACTGAGTTGCACAATTCAATGTGAAATAAATGCACAAAAACACATAAATGCCTCACACTTTATCATGTTGGACCAAGAGTGTCGGGGACCGAGGATTGAGGCATGTTTCATCACTTCAAGTATGAAACGTCCATCGTTCCTCGTGTTTGGCTTAACACCCCAAACCAAACACAATGCAATGCATGCAATATGGAAAAGCTATGCAATGCAACATAAGCATGCCAAATGCAATATGACTCAAACATGCACACAAGACTAAGGTAACAAGCATGCCAAATGCAATGCAACCTAAACAAGCATGTGACAAAATGCAAACTAGCAAGCATGCAAAATGCAACCTAAACATACACACATGCATGGCATGCAAAGATGGACAAGCATGCAACAACATGCAAACTAGCAAGCATGCAACAACATGCGAAGATGGACTTAAACCAAAATGGGCAGACCTCAACCATGCCCAAATCAGTGGCCAAAAGTGATGAAACAATGGCATGAAATGCACATGCAAACATGCATGCCAAATGGCCCAAGAACTAGGCAACAATGCACAATCCTCAAACATGAGCAAGGTGTGACAAACATGAGAATGTGGCAATCAAATAAGCTCTGAAATCATGTGAGGAATGATGCCAAATCAACCAAACAATGCAAGTATGGCATGCAAGAAAGCTCAAAGCTTGAAGCTAGCAAAGAGGACTTAAACCATGGCCATGCAAGGCAAGCCCCAAAGGGCCAAGGGCAACCAAAATAGTCCCAAGATAGGTCAATACAAGACCAAAAACAAGCTTGAACCTAGCTAACACAAGCTAGAATAAGAGTCCAAAAGGCATGAGGCATGCAAGGCTAACAAGGGGTATTGCACTACACCTATTACAACCAAACATGGCATGACTTAACCAATAAAAATCAGAGTTATGGAATATCAAAATAAGCCCAAAAACCCACTGAGATGGCATCCCAAGAGGCTAAGTATGATGGCATGCACAATGATCCATTCTTAAGGCATAAAACACCGACTCTCCTAAGTATTAAAAGAGTGATAAGCACAAGTGTATGACTACACTACATGGACTGAAATCACATATGAAATGATGCCAAATCATTCAAATAGTCCAAGTAAAGCATGCTAATGGACTTGGTGCACAAAGCTAACAAGCTAGATTGAACCATGGGTATACAAAGCAAGTCATGCATGGTCAAAACAACACAAATCAAAGCTAAAGCATGTTAAAACATGGACAAAAGCTTCTCAAGGTTAAGCCAAAAGCATGCTAGAATGGCATGTTAAAGCATGATGCATGTTAGGCTATTTCATGGAATTGCACTACAAGTGCATGGAGCATGCAAAGGCCAACCAAACCAAACCCTAATAGAAGTATGACATGGCAAAACATCACCTAAAACATGCTGAAATGGACTCAACAGAAGCTAGAATGCCATGCTACTTCATGAAGCATACAAGACTAGTGTGTGTGATTTACACTACAAGTGTATAAACCATGCAAGGGGTGACAAAACCAAGTAAAAACAGTGGCATGCCATGCTAGAATAAGCCCAAATACAAGCTAAGAACAAGCTAACACAAGCTTAACAAACATGCTCACACATGAGGCATTCAAGACAAGTATTGAAGACACAAGGAGAAGGGGTGACCCTCTCCTTTTTGGGAACTTAAAACACCAAAACAAGGTGATCCCAAAGCTTAAAAGAAGGCACAAAAGCAAGGCCAAACAAGGCCTAAGAGGGGGTAAACAACCCCAAACACAAAAGTGACCTTAAACAAAGATCTTAAGCATACAAAATCAGAACTTTTTGTAGTTTATAGTTAAGCTTAAAACAATATGCAAGTAGGTCTAAAAGCTTAAGCCAAAATAGGGGATCAAAAGGTAGTTTACTCACCCTTGAAGAACACCTTCAAGAACACAACTCCAGCACCTTTTCTGAGCTTAAACCACTCCAAGAACTCTAAAACCAGCTCCTAAGGACCTCAACAACCAAAGGATGGTGTTCTAGTAGGTGTTTATGTGCAATAGTGTGAAGATATTACACTTTTGGGCACAAACAAAGGCTAAAGAAGAGAGAGAGAGGTAAAATATATAGAGAGAGATATAAAACTTGTATATCAATTTCTCAGCACCTCTAGAAAGGGAGGGGAGGCTCCCTTCTTATAGAATTTCAATTCTCAAGCTTGTTCAACAAGCTTGAGTCTTGAAAGCAATCCCTCCATACACGTGTATGGAGGATGAGAATTGTGCCCACCAGCTGTCACAGCTGGCACAAAATATCTGCAAAAAGCAGATGAAAAGGTCTCGGCTCAAAAATATGGCCGACCCACTAAAATGAGTGTCGACCGACCAAAAAGAGTGCCGATCGGCCAACACTTATCGCCGATGGCAAGAAAACATGGCCGATGGCATCAAGCCGTAGCAGATGGGTTGAGGGGATGGCCAACAAGCCACCCTCTTCCCTCAGAAGCAAAACCAAAAGTCCTTGGTCCACAACCAAGCACAAAACAGACAAGTCGAGAGATCTTGAGGCAAGGCGCGCAGCCGAGACCTTCGGGAACTCAAAACGAACACGAACATGGATGATCATCGAGTGTTCGAACGATGACGTCCAAGTCTTGAGGACGGTCAAAAATAGGGTGTCTACAAGGACACGCCGATTCCAGTGGCCAATGCCCAGAAGAAATTACAGAAAACAATCCCTGTAGCCCCCCAGCACACCAGAAGCGAAAAACACTCTCACCGGCCGTCAAGGGAGGTCGGACGAGGAGAGTCGAGAATAGAAGAATCTCGAAGGACACATCGCACCAAGGAGCCAGACCCCAGAGAACATTGGTATGTTCAAAGGCAGGAGTTGTGCTTCGATGCGACCAATGGAGAAAGATCGAAAAGGGCTCACAACGAAGCTGAAAGTAGTGCACCTAAAAGACTGAAATCAGGAGATAGCCGAGCTCCTAGGCGGACCAAAGAGGACTTGAGAGATTACCTCAAGAGGAAGCAACAAAGTGCTGAGGTAACGTCCTCTGTTAAGCCGAGAACACCATTCTCGATGGAGTTAGACAAAGTTGAGGCCCTGAAATGATTCAATATGCCGAGGTTCCAGATATACAATGGTAAGTCGGACCCTAACTTTCACGTCGGTTTATACTTGAACTCGATGGCACTGTACACTAGAAACGAACCGTTGCATCCTCATCCTTCGGGGAAATTGCATCAGATTGGTTTCACAAATTGCCAAAAGGAAGTGTGAAGACCTAGGAAGGCCTGGCCGAGATGTTCGTGGCCAGGTTCGTGACAAATAAACTATAGGCATTAAGGGTAGACGCCCTAATGGCTCTGAAAATCAGTGAGGATGAAGGCCTTAGGGCCTACGCAAAAAGGTACTATGAGGTGTTCAACCGAATACCCGAGTGCAACCAAGAGGTGGCGGTCGTATCTTTTAAGAACAGCCTGAAAGATGATTGTGCACTACGAAAGTCATTGGCAAAGACATTGCCAAAAAGCATGGAGGGGCTCATGGCCAGAATTGAGAAATATGCCAGAGCCGAGGAAAACACACCAGGGATTAAGGCGACAAAGCAAGAGAAAGTAAACGACTCACCGAAGCGAGGCCGAGGTAACAACGGATCCAATAAACAAGAGATAAGGCTAAGAACTGCACAGGCAGTCACAACTGTATTCCGAATCCTAATTCACAAAGTCCTGGATAAAATCCGAACCCAACCCTACTTCAGAGCACCAGCCAGGGTACAAGGAGAGTTTATGGGAAGAAGCCTTGGAAAGCATTGTGCTTACCATAATGAAGATGGGCATCTGACTCAAGGTTGCAGAGCCCTAAAGTCACACCTAGAAGACCTGGTAAGGCAAGGCCATTTGAGGGACCTTGTAGATGAGGCCAAGACAAGGGAAGAGCAAGCAAGACTTCCTCAGGCACCAGTAGCTCCACCACCCCCAGCACAGCAGCCGCAGGCAGGCGGACCTCGGGTAGTTAATGTAATTCACTCGAAGGTCAACGAAAACGAAATACGGGGAAAGACCCAGAAGGTAAAGCACTTGCAGCATGTGTACCAGGTCTGGCAGAAAAGACCTCGGGCTGAGGAGTTCTAGGGACCAGTAGTGTCATTTACTGAAGCCGACCTGGAGATGGTATAACATCCGCACAACGATGCCTTGGTAGCATCCCTCCAGGTTGGGGAGTGCAAAATGAAGCGCATCCTAATTGACCAAGGTAGCTCTTGTGACATCATGTATGTCAGATGTTACAAGGAGCTGGGCCTTCAGCCAGATGATATGGAGCAATCCAGTGGCCCAATGGTCGGGTTCAATGGAACGCCGACGTGGCCACTGGGCGCAACAAGCTTAGAAGTGCAGGCTGGCACCAAGAAGATAAAGACAGAGTTCACCGTAATTGACACACCCTCTCCTTACAATGTTATCTTGGGAAGGCCATGGTTGCATACAATGGGGGTTGTTCCCTCAGCATTGCATCAGCTACTGCGGTTCCCAACAGAGCATGGGATAGAAGAGGTCAGAGGGGATCAGTTGCAGGCAAAGAACTGCTCCATGGCAGTAATGAAATCCACCTGCAGCATACGAGAACCAAAAGGGGCAAAGATCGAAGACGAGGACGTGGAAGTCCTAGAGGACGTCGGCAAGAAGCCCGCCGAGAAGAGTGAAGAAGCCCTAAAGAAAATCCTCGTCCAGCAAGGGGATGAAGAACGCTACTTCCTTCTCGGCTTGGGCTTAGCCGAAGAAGAGGAAAAAGAACTGGAAGTGTTCTTGAGAGCAAACATTGAAGTGTTTGCTTGAACGCCTTACGAGATGCCTAGCATCGACCCTGAGGTCACTTGCCATAAACTGAACGTAGACAGGTCGGCCAAACCTGTAATCCAACGGGCAAGAAGACCGACGTTGATGCATGTCGAGGCAGTAGAAGAGGAAGTAGATAGACTTCTGGAAGCTAGAGCCATTCGAGAGGTAAATTACCCGACATGGCTATCTAACACAGTGGTGGTGAAGAAAAAGAATGGTAAATGGAGGGTCTGCGTAGACTTTACCAGCCTAAACAAAGCCTGTCCCAAAGACAGTTTTTCTTTAACCAAGATTGACCAATTGGTGGATGCCACTTCAGGACATGGAAGGATGAGCTTCCTAGATGCCTACAGGGGGTACCATCAGATAGCTATGTACCTACCAGATGAGGAGAAGACTGCGTTTATCACCCCAAAAGGGTTGTATTGCTACAGAGTGATGCCTTTTGGGTTGAAAAACACTGGAGCAACTTACCAAAGATTGATAACCAAGATGTTCAAACATCTAATTGGCAGAACAATGGAAGTCTACATCGATGACATGGTCGTGAAGACCAAAAAACCTGAGGGTCATCTGGCCGACCTAAAAACAATCTTTGATATCCTTAAAACATATCGGCTCCGACTCAATGCATTGAAGTGCGCATTTGGAGTGGGATCTGGTAAGTTCTTGGGATACTTGGTGACCAAAAGAGGCATTGAGACCAACCCAGATTAGATCAAAGCCATCCTAGAACTGGAAAGCCCAACATCGGCGAAGCAAGTACAGATGTTGACTGGAAGAGCTACAGCTCTGAATAGGTTCATAAGCAGAAGTTCTGACAAATGCAAACCCTTCTTCAGCTTAGTGAAGAAAGCCACAGACTTCTTATGGACAGAAGAATGCAAAGTCGCCCTGGTCGACTTGAAGAAGTATTTGACCACGGCTCCAGTTCTCTCAAATCTAGAACCTAGAGAGGAGTTGTTCCTGTACTTAGCAGTTTCGGAACATGCGGTAAGCGCAGTGATAATCCGAGAAGAAAAAGGGGAACAAAGGGCTGTTTACTATGTAAGCAAAACCCTAATTGATGCAGAAACTAGGTATTTACCCTTGGAGAAGTTAACGCTGGCCTTAGTAATAGCTTCAAAGAAGCTGAACCATTACTTTCAAGCCCACAAAATTGTGGTGCTGACTGAACATCCTTTGAAGTCCCTGTTACAGCAGGGAGATCTGACAGGCAGAATAGCCAGGTGGGCAGTAGCCTTGGGCCAGTATGACCTGGAATACAGACCCAGAACAGCAATCAAAGGCCAAGTCTTGGCTGACTTTGTGGCCGAGTTCACTTCAGGAGCCATCGTACCTTGGGCTCCATTGAGCCGAGGTGTACGCTGTACAAGTGAGCAAAGAGGAGCCCAGCCGAAGAAACCAGAACAAAAGAAGGAAGAAAAACTCAGGCCCTGCAGTATTTACATCAACGACTTCTTTCGGCTGTTTGTTAACGGAAGTTCAAACCGACAAGGAGCGAGGGCAGGAGTAGTACTGGTATCTCCAGATGGACAGATACTAGAACAATCCATTCGTTTAGGGTTCAAGGCCTCAAATAATGAAGCAGAGTATAAAGCACTAATTGCAGGACTGAAACTGGCAGTAGCAGTAGAAGCAGATGAGGTGATAGTCTTCTGTGACTCTCAGCTTGTAGTCAACCAAGCAACAGGGAAATTTGCAACTCGAGATGAACGTATGTCGGCATACGCAAAGGAAGTAGGCAGGTTGGTGGCCTTGTTTCAGAATTGCCGACTACAGCAGGTTAGCCGAGATGATAACAGTCACGCCGATGCCCTGGCCAACCTAGCTAGTGCCATAAAACCTGGAAAGACAAGGACGATAATGGTTGACTACTTATTGGGCCCAAGCATCGAACCACTGACCACAGAGCGTGAAACAATGTGTGTGGACATAGGACCAAGTTGGATGGATGCAATAATAGCTTTCCTGAAAGAAGGAAAACTGCCAGATGATCACAAAGAGGCACACAAGATCAGATTGAAGCCGGCAAGATTCAATCTGACAGCAGAGGGACATCTCTACAGAAGATCCTTCACTGGACCCCTTTTAAGGTGTGTACATCCTTCACAAGTGGAAGATTTTTTGTACGAAATACATGAAGGAGTATGTGGAAGCCACGCTGGGGGCAGATCACTTGCTCATAAGGCCATTACCCAAGGGTATTGGTGGCCCTACATGCAGAAAGATGCAGAAGCCTATGTCAAGAAGTGTAAAAAGTGCCAAAGGTTTGCACCATTGATACACCAACCAGCAGCAGGCCTGAACCCAGTATCCAGTCCTTGGCCATTTGCCCAATGGGGCATGAATCTTGTTGGAAAATTGCCCCAAGCAACTGGGCAAAGGAAGTACCTGGTGGTAACAACAAATTACTTCACCAAATGGATAGAAGCTGAACCCCTTGCCAAGATTCGAGACGTGGATGTAAAGAACTTCATATGGAAAAACATCATCACCAGATTTGGAATTCCAAGAGCAATAGTTGCCGACAATGGAACACAATTTAACAGTAAGCTAATCAAGAGTTTCTGTGCAAAATTCAAAATCAAGAATTATTTTTCAACCCCAAGCTTTCCTCAAAGCAATGGACAAGCAGAAGCATCCAACAAAGTCATCTTGGATGGGATTAAGAAGTGGCTGCAAGCAGCAAAGGGGAAGTGGGTAGATGAACTACCAAATGTACTTTGGGTATATCGAACTACGCCGAGAAGATCAACTGGGGAATTCCCATTTGTCATGACTTATGGCACAGAAGCAGTCATTCCTCTTGAAGTTGGCATCCCAGGGATCAGAACCCAGGGAGTAGAGAACGGAACTAATGATGTATTATTAGCCCGAGATCTCGATCTGCTAGAAGAAAGAAGGGAGAAAGCTGCAATTCAGCTGGCGGCATACCAGCAGCAACTTGCCAGGGCTTATAATAAGAAGGTCAACCCAAGGGAGTTTCAAATCGGTGATCTCGTCTTGAGAAAAGTTGTCGACAATAAGAAGGATCCCAAAGAGGGAAAGCTTGGCCCAAATTGGGAGGGACCCTATAGAATCATCTCGGTGTTGGGCAATGGGGCATATCGGCTTGAAGATAATGAAGGCAAAGAGTTGCCAAGGCCCTGGAATACTTGCAATCTGAAATTTTTTTATCACTAGATTCTCTTGTTCTTTGTTATTAGCCGAAGAAATAAATAAAGTTTTAGCTTGATTTTTCACACTTGTGACTGTTAAGATAGTTGATGATATTTCTGGAATATATGCATAATGAGAACCCAAGTGGAGCTTAAGTTCACATTAGGGGACAAAAAGTTGGAAAATGGTTCCTGGCAAGGTAGAACATACAAGCTAAAATCAATCTAACACTTGTTGAAATTTGAGAAAAATTTACAAGTTGAAGTTAGACCGAGATCATGTTTAACACTTGTTGAAATTTGAGAAAAAATTACAAGTTGAAGTTAAACCGAGATCATGTTTAACACTTGTTGAAATTTGAGAAAATTTTACAAGTTGAAGTTAGACCGAGATCATGTTTAACACTTGTTGAAATTTGAGAAAAATTTACAAGTTGAAGTTAAAGCGAGATTATGTTTAACACTTGTTGAAATTTGAGAAAAAATTACAAGTTGAAGTTAAACCGAGATCATGTTTAACACTTGTTGAAATTTGAAAAAAATTTACAAGTTGAAGTTAGACCGAGATCATGTTTAACACTTGTTGAAATTTGAGAAAAATTTACAAGTTGAAGTTAGACCGAGATCATTTTTAACACTTGTTGAAATTTGAGAAAAATTTACAAGTTGAAGTTAGACCGAGATCATGTTTAACACTTGTTGAAATTTGAGAAAAATTTACAAGTTGAAGTTAGACCGAGATCATGTTTAACACTTGTTGAAATTTGAGAAAAAATTACAAGTTGAAGTTAAACCGAGATCATGTTTAACACTTGTTGAAATTTGAGAAAAAATTACAAGTTGAAGTTAAACCGAGATCATGTTTAACACTTGTTGAAATTTGAAAAAAATTTACAAGTTGAAGTTAGACCGAGATCATGTTTAACACTTGTTGAAATTTGAGAAAAATTTACAAGTTGAAGTTAGACCGAGATCATTTTTAACACTTGTTGAAATTTGAGAAAAATTTACAAGTTGAAGTTAAACCGAGATCATGTTTAACAAGGTTATGTTTTAACACTTGTTGAAATTTGTGAAAAATTTACAAGTTGAAAATGAACTAAACATTTAAAGTACTTACCGATGTAAACCATTGGTAGATATAACCGAGGTATTCCACCCCGAGAAGATTACACAGTTAAGGTGTACATTAAAGATATGCAGAAATATTCTAAGTATGAGAGCCATACAAAGCATTCAAAGAGAAGAAATTGTATTTACATTCAAAAGAAGGCACATCGGCCACAACGAGAGCTTACATTGTTTCAAAGAAAGGAGAAAGTACAAAGAAACAAAAACAAGGAGAAAGACATTAAACTAAGACTTTTCGGCGGCACTAGCTGGTTTGGTCTGGAGATCGGAAGACTGCTGAGAAGACATGTCGGCCGCCTTTTCAACCACGAGTTCGGCATCTATTTCTTGGAGGGTTTTGTCGAGGCTCTTATCAGCAATAAGCGCATCCAATGTTGCCTTCTCAGGGGTAGCATCTTGGGGAACCTCCTCACCCTCCTCATCTTGAGTCAAGTCCAGGACTTGCTCATTTGGAGTAGGGGACTTGGCCCCAGCAGCTTCCTTTGACTTCCTCACCAAAGCTTCCTCCTTAGATTCAAAATCTTCGTCGGATTGGCTTGGAGTTAGAGGGAAAGGCAGGATGAGGACGTCGGTGTTCCTGAGGGGGGGTCCTCGAGGACTTCAAGCTCTTTCAGGAGAGCCATCCAACCAAGGGTGAAACCCTTGTGGCATGCCTGCTTCACTTGTCTCTTGTAGTCCGCCGTGACATCGGCCACCCCCTCTTTGTATGCCTTCTCATCGGCAGCCTTGAGCTCGGCGTCTTTTGTGGCCAAGGCATCCTGCAGTTCTTTCTGGGCCTCAGCCATTTTTTCTTCGGCCTCTTTCTTCTGGGCCTCAAGAACCTTGTTGATGGTCTCAGCGGCATCCGCCTTTTCCTCGGCCTCGTCCTTAGCTTTAATGGCCGACGCAGCCTGGTCGGATAAAGTTTTCATCTTGGCCTCAGTTTTTTTAAGGGTTTTCTGCTGACTAGCAACCTCCCTAGTCTTGTCGGCCAACGCCTTCCTTATCTCAAAAGATTGCATTGAGAAAGAGTAGGCGTGCTGGATCGCCTGAAGAAAAGTGGACAAAGCAGAAGTTATTAAAAAATTCACCAAGTATAAAAAAGAGAAAGAAAGAAAAATACCAAGTATCAAGAACTTACTTGAACGAAACGCTGCAGCATCAGAGCAAAATTTTTGTATTCGCTCATCTCAGCGTTACGATTAAGATCTTCAGGCAGAAGCAAGGCGGTGGAAAGTGCAACGCCGACCTCAACATCATTGGTACTGTCACCAGCCTTAACTGGCTTGTCGTCAATTGTGATTGGCGGGGCCTAGGGGGAATCATGCTTTAGAGACCCCGAGGTGGTTGCAGAGGCTGACCTCGGCCTCTTTGATTAGGTGGACTCGAATGGTTGGGCCTCGACAGGCCTCTTCTCGGCAGCAGAAGAAGTCTTCTCACTCTCTGCCAATTTTGAAATTGGCAAGGTGTCCTCAGTGTCAATCTGAGTCACCGTTGCCTTGGGCTGAGCCTTTTTCAGACATTTTGGCTTTGGCTTTGGCTGAGGCTGGATTTGTGCTGGTTGAGCATCAACTGAGTCAGGAATGTTGGCCAAGAGATCTTTAGCGACTGTTTTCTGGCGGCCCATCTCAGCAGCAAAAACAGTTCGTCGACATCGTCGGCGTTGAGATGGTGGAATCAGTTGTGGAGCTGAGGTGGATGGCTGCTCTGCTGGATCTGAGGTTGATCCTTGATCTGGCCGAGATGAGGACGCTATTGGAGGAGTTGTGGCAGAAGGGGGAGATTGGCTTTTCTTTCTCTTTGGGACATCAGGGAGTACCGATTTGTAGATTGGAATGAAATTGAGTACCAAAGGGGCTTTACGCTTGTGGACTGGCAAATCCAATAGCTTCTTCAAACCCTTACTGGGAAAAAAGGACTTGTGGAAGCCTTTTTCTGGTTGGGGAAGAGCTGCAAGAAAAACAGACATTAGAACAAACGAAGTATTGAAGACTTTAAAGACAAAGTAAGTATAAACACTAGGCTCTTACCATTACCCTCTACAAAAACTGTTCGAGGAAGAGGTAGAGGTGGAGGTCCTCATCTGGAGCGAACTCCCAGTTCCCCGAGATAATGAAGTAATCATCCCCGGCTTCCTTATTGGAGTCTGGGAGGTCCGCAACGATTTTATACTCTGTGGACCTCGGCTTGAGGTAGTAAATATAGGCTTTCTCGTTTTTAAGGCCACACATGGTGTAGCAGTATTGGATGTCGGCTAAGGTAACCCTAGCATTTTCTTGTTTGGCTAAGGCTATTATACCATTTATGATTCGGTAGGAATTGATGGCAAGCTACATTGGGTTCAACTTATAGTAATGGATTATCTCACGGAAGAGGATGTTCAGTGGGAGCCTAAGTCCGCACTCGATAAAAGCTATAACAGGGAAGGGCATAGAATCAGTTATAGGCATGATGGAGTCATCCTCCCCAGCCAACCTCAGATGAACGTCAGCCGGGATATTAAACTCCCGCCTAAAGTGTTCTAACTTGGTCGGGGTGTCTACCCTATGCTTCCACATATCCATAACGTCAGCTTAAATTTGAGGAGTTGGATTCAAGAAGAAGGTGTTTTGTAAGAGTTATAGGGACCTCGGCAAAAACCTAAAATATGAGCTAGGGTAAGAATTTGTGGGGATTGTTTCAGTTCTTCTTAGAATTTGTGGGTTCTATAAACAAATCCCAAACCTAGATCTATGGAAACGAAGATTGGAGGCAAGAATCTGGAAAAAAAAGATGGCAAACAGAAACGAAAGCAATGATTCAGAATCAAGAATAGGGGTGAATCATCAAGAACACTGTGACAGAGTGTGTGCCAGGGTGCAAGGCCAAGAACAGTGGCAGAATGAACAAGTATGTGGGTATTATGTGTATATTAAAGAACGGTTTGGGCAAAAAGCAAAATCATGAGAAAAATATGCTCAGAATACATGGTTGGATTCAAAAAGACAAATGTGAACAAACATTGCAATTACAGTATACAGATGTAATAGTTTAAGGAAGAGTAAAAATCAAAACGAAGGAACAGTGACTTACAAGGGAAAATTAGAGTCGCCGAGATCAGACAGTGGCAGCAACCGGAAAAGTGCAGCGAAAATCCTCGCCAGAGGGGAGTGAACGGAAGTAATTGCAAAAAGCTTCGCAAAAACGATAATGGCAAATTTGGGAGAAAAAGTTAGAGAGAGAAAGAGTTGGGAGCTTGAGAACGAAGGATACAAAAGTGAAAAGACGGAGAGAGAAAGTAGATTTTGATCAAAACGCGGAAAATGGCAGTAAAAAGTCATCAATGCGTCTAGAGCGACATGCTTACCAGACGGCGCACCCAGACACAAGACGACTTACAGGCGCGTATCGAGTACGATCCAGTAAGGGGAAGACGCGTGGCAGAAACGGTTGATTTATTTTGCGTGACAGCTCATACGCGTGATAAAACTCTTGGAGTACTTGAAGCAAGTGACCTCGGTTGGACTTAGTCGTGTGAAGCCGACGTATTATGACCTCGGTAAATGGGTGATACAGCAAGACAGCCGACATTCTAAACGATATGACGATAGAGGTTCCATCACCTCAGGATGCCGAGGTAATAAAATCTAGGTGGCAGTTGTGGGGATATATTTTCTGAGTACCAACACGTGGCCAAGGTGACGCCAACGTGTCAGCCGGGGTGCCACGTGTCCTGGTCGTGATGCCGAGGTGATCTCGGCTAGGCCGAGGTTATCTCTGAAGATATCGGAGACCGGGATAAGCGGATAAGGGACAAGAGTCCTAGAATGAGGTAAGACTTCAGCCTGGATAAGGATAAAGCTCTTAGGGAGTTTATCTTTTTCTATTGGAGAGTCCAAGCTAAGCACTGAGCAGAAGTCCATTAAAGCTAGGCTTCTATTTGGACTAGGATTGTGTTGGCTATAAAAGAAAGGCACCCCCATGGGTCTAAGGTACGTAATTTATATTCTGAATAGTGATTTTAGCACTTGATCTATCTTTGAGAGATAACTGACTTGATCATCGAAGCGCCCCCGGGTGGACGAACTACCGCCGGAATCTCTTCTTTTTGTTGCAGGTTACTCAGGTGCCATCTATTCTGCCAGTGCTCTCCAGTTGAATACTGAGTTGGCAGTGTGGTCAGAAATTCACTCACACAGTTAGCTACAAAAGAAAACAATCAAACAAATTAAATAAAATAGTAAGAATCTTACATAATAAAATTTTTATTTTTATAAACTTCTACCAACTTAAACACTAACAATCAAATAACTCATGCAATAACAACTAATTAACATAACACAAATTGCATTAATAAATTATTAGAAATAAACAACTCAAAACAATCTAATAACTTTAAGCAATTAAATTAATTTTAATTCCAAGAGTTACTAGAATAAATTAAAATAAAACTAAATTGTTTTTTCAAAAACTATTTATAAAAAATATGTTTTAAGATTGTTGGTATTTTTCCATAATAATACAAGAAAAATATATAATATAAATTAAATAGAAATGACAAAGCAATTTTTTTATTAAAGGATGAAATATAGAATAAATGACATAACTAAAGACAGAAATAAATTAGATTACATTACTAAAAGAATAAATTATTAACATGGATAACTAAAGATTAGAACTCGTCAAGGTAAACTAAATTCTGAAAAATTAAAGAACAAATAATAAGAAAAGAGGCAAACTGAAACCTATGTGATACTACAGTTTCCTTAAAACAGATTCACCACCTCTTGATGGGTGCTAAAGGTATGCCGGCACCTACCTCCCAGGATACGACGATCAAAACCAGCTAATGCAAAAGCACCTTCTGAATAGTTTCGGCGAATTTGACAATAGATACACTCTCTCTAACAAGAACCAAAGAAAATGCTAATAAAAGAAGATGGGAAAAAATTTATTCGGAGTAAAAAACCATCTCCAACTTTTTATCTCAAAACATCATCTCATTTTCCATCACAAAACCTCTCTAAAACAACCTCCTAAGTTAGAGGAGAAATACTTCTATTTATACTAGTAGAAAAAAGCCTTAGCCATGAAGGTTAACATCAATGGGGTCATCAAATGTCATCAACTCTAGCCATTAGGGCTAGAGTTACAAAGGTTCAAAACTCCAAAATCATTATATAAATCATAATGTGTATATAATGTATAAGTTTTGATAATTAAACTAGAAGGGTTGCAAAATGGATACAGGTGTTGGGTTACAACCCGATCCAAACCCAATCTCAAACACGTGCACAAACTAAGCCCAGCACAGCTCAGCCCAAAGCTTAAGACTAGGTCCAAGTCCAAGTTTAAGACCAAACCTAGCACATGTACAAGTACAAGTCTAGACTTAGTCCAAACCAAGACTAACTTTATTGATGCCCACTTTTATGTGACAATTCTCATTCACAACTCAATGGTTTCGGCTCATTATTTTTGTATTGCAATCTTGTCACTTAAGAGAATACAAAATCACTCAGACCCACCTCCACCGGCGATTGGGTCCCACTTTAATTTCAAATTAAAATTACCAAAAATCCATTATTTTCTAACAATTGGAAAGTTGATAAAATAATTAAAAGGTTATTAAAAAAAATTAAAAGTCATATAAAAAAGTTTAAAATTCAGTTATTCTTTTTATTTTTTACCTATAAAGTTAAAAAGTTATTTTTAAATTCAAATAAATTTTTTTATTTTACATTTTAATCAAAAAAAATAAAATATGACTAAAAAAATACAAACAACACCTATTTACTTTACACATGATATAACAAATGCAGAATACCCTAATTATAATCAACCTACAAGCATGATCTATTTTATACCGTTGATTACAACCACCAGTCGTCCATACTGAACCCTAACATGTTTATTAAAAAGGGAGCAGCTTGCCTCCAGTCCAAGATCGGACTGGACGGTGTTGTTCGGCCCTTGGAGGCCCACCACGGGCCTCGTTTTGATAATCTGAATTGTTCAATGTGTAGAACTCGTTGATTACTATATGCCTGTAAAAAATCACGTTGATCGGATATCGTTAACTATCTCATCGAATCAGTTTTTTGTCAACCATAAATTTGTTTACCGTCTATTTTTTTTTTTATTTATACAAAACTGATTTGATCGCATTGCAATTGATATCCGATCAACGTGATTTTAAATAGTATATAGTACTCGGCAAGTTCTACATATGGAATGGTTCAAATTATCAAAATAGGACCTGTGGTGACCCTCACGGGCCAAACAGCACCGTCCAGTCCGATCTCGGACTGGAGGCAAGCTGCTCCCTATTAAAAATTCCCCTCATTTGTGGAGCATAATTTTTTGAAAGTTAAGTTGTTTGTGCAAGTTGATGTTCAATTGAATGGTCATAAAAATTTAAGAACCAAGGATGAAGCATAATGAACTAAGGTAAGCTATCTTGTGACTCATAATTATTTTCTCAATTTTAAATTTGTGAAAAAAGAATGGAAAAAGTGAAAAGGATCAAAAAAAATTTCTTCTACAAATCAAAGATTAAAAATACAATCTCAATTGGTTCAACACATCGAATTTTTGTTGTTTACCCTTTAATCCATTCCTTAATTGATGTTGTGATTCCATTCACATTACATAAATATTCCCACCATGTGCCGAAGAACAAAGTTGTGATTTCATCCACCTTACACAAATATTCCCACCATGTGACAAAGAACACAAATACCAGGTTGCATATGCGCCTTATAGATTAGATCTGAATAGATAGATAAGCCAATATACTAATAGAATTGTAAGGAAAAAAAAGTTGTAATTAAAAGGTGAATCAAAGTGACAATCAAACAAAGTATGAAATTAGCATTAGCCACAAAATCAAACAATTTTCAAGTCAGAACACTATACACAAAGACTTATTTCATGTCCCAAGCAAACCACCAACTTAAAACCCCTTTCCTAATGCATACATAGCTCCTACTCCGCTAGTCATCAGTTTCTTTAGAAGTTGAAGGGGACATCCAAGGTGTGGATGAGGTATGAGAGCACCAATGCCACCAACATCAGGGTGTATGTGATCCCTTGGTCAATTGTTGTTCCTGAGAGACCCACGATACCATCAAGATTCAAGAATAATCCATAGTCCACAAGTTTGGGCCAAGAAGAAAACTAAACTCACCAAAAACAAAATGTCGTTGGAATCGGCATAATAGAGAACTTCAAGCAAACTCAATCACATAATCTTATTCTTTGAAAACAAAGTAAGGCATAATAGAGAACTTCAAGCAAACTCAATTACGTATCTTATTTAATATTTTACTTGAATATGTAAAATTACTCTTTAATTTTTTTTTATAATAAAAAGCAGAATAACTCTTTACTAGTACATCAAATTTCTCAAAATATATATATATATATATATAAAAGAAAAATAAGATTATTTATACATAATTATTTTTTAAAGGTACAAAGCAATTTAAAAATAGATTTTTTATAATAACTAATATCATTTTCTTTTTTCTCTCCACAAATTTGACAAACACCATTACATTTGAGTGTTAATCTCTAATCACAAAAAATGCAATATATAGGAGGAGATCTGGGAAAATAAACAAGCATGAATGTTTGATTTTTGTTAATAAAAATAGATTCTTTTTAATAACTAATACCAATTTTCTTTTTTTCTCTCCACAAATTTGACAAAAATCCTGAATTAATTTGTAAAGTACCTGTTGAAAGCTTTTGGTGCCCAATAAAGGAGCTTGTTATATCAGTAGAAATTATATATATATATATATATCTATACAATAAGGGAGAAGTGTTTTTGAATTTGTGTTAAAATGTATCAGAGATACATTTCAATTAGACGGCTGAGATGATTTGTTTTTAACCATTAAGGGCTGAGATGCTTTGTGATATTTTGAATCCCGCCCAAAACAATCCTCTCTCTCTCTCTCTCTCTCCTGCACCCAAACATTATTTGCACAGTTTCTCTCTCTCCAACTTCTCAGGTCTTAATCTCTCTCTCTTCTTAGAGATCTCTCTCCTCTCCACTACCGCTCCGCTTCCACCATTACGCCGCCTCCGATCTCCACCGACAGCCACTCTTCATCTCTTCTTCCTTTCAGATCTCAGATCTCAAATCACCCTCCTCCGCCATCACCATGTCTTTCCAAAGCAAACGCAGAGAGATGGTGAAACTGTAAGTCTCCAATTTTAATTTGGTGTAAACTATTTTAATTTGTTGTGGTTGGAGTGTTTGTGATTTCTAAAATGGGTTTGATGGGTTTTGATTTCTGAAATTTGAAATGGATTTGATGGGTTTAATTCGCAGAAATTCAAAGTCGCGAACAATTTTTCCGGCTTCGGCACTTTCCGGCTCATCCCCGTGAGTTTACTCTCTCTGTCTCTCTAGCATATACTAGAGTTCATATATATTCAAATAAGTGTATAGAAATATATGAATATAGATATTCTCCATGAAATGAGTTTATGAGCAGAGACCACCATCTACTCTTGACATCCAACAATTGGTATGCTCTCTCTTTGTCTCTCTCTTATTTTGGTTTCTATGGGTATACTCTGGTTTATGTTTATATGGGTTTCTATGAAAAGTCATGAAATTATTGAATTTTAATTTGTTGTAAACTATTTTAATTTGGTGTAAACTATTTTAATTTGTTATGGTTGGAGTGGTTGTGATTTTTGAAATGGGTTTGATGGGTTTTGATTTCTGAAATTTGAAATGGATTTGATGGGTTTTAATTCGCAGAAATTCAAAGTCACAAACAAGTTTTCCGACTTTGGCACTTTCCGACTCATCCCCGTGAGTGTTCTCTCTCTGTCTCTCTAACACATACTAGATTTCATAAATATTCAAATAAATGTATATAAATATATGAATATAGATATTCTCCAAGAAATGAGTTTGTGAGCAGAGGCCACCATCTACTCTTGACATCCAACAAATGGTATGCTCACTCTCTGTCTCTCTCTTAAAAGCCATGAAATTATTGTTGTATATTTCTTATAGGTTTTAGACTTCTTATCAAGCTTCTTTGTTATACCCATTGTATGTGTGAATGGGAAGGACTGTCAGCAAAGGTGTGATTTTTTTTTTTTTTTGGTTTATTTATTTGATTGCTAATTTGTATTTATTTATTTATATTTATTTGTTTGTATACAGAGAATCATATGTTTCATACAAATTTGTTTATTTATTTATTAGTGCATGACCCGTGTCAATGGCACTCAAATAAAAAAACTCAGTTAAATTAGTATGAAACAATAATATTAGAAATCAATTACTCAAAACACACCCACACAAATATGAAACAACATTTGATGATAAAGAAGATTACATGGTATTCTTATGTATTTGATTTCTACCTTCAACTGAAATGCATTGCTCTTATTGCAACCATGGTGTTCTTCTTTCCATAAAATTGTTGATGCTCACGTACAAATAATCATGATATCCTCTGTGAGAATTTGGTGTGAATTAACGTGTTTGGTGTGAATTTGGTGTAAATAGGCTCACATTAGACAGCTTGATACTTCTTAAGAACAGTGAATGATCACTAGGCAACTTGAGGGCTTCCAAACATTGAGGTAAGAATTTGATTTGTATTCTTACTGAAGTAATGATTGATCATTGTCATTTAGTGATTATTTCTTTGGTTGGTTGTCTAACTTGACTATACATTTTTTTTTTTTTTGGTCATGTGTCATGTGTTAATGATGAAATAAAAAAATCATACCTACAAATTCATTTGATGAATGAATGTGTTAAAAGTTAGGATTTGTATAGTCAAGTTAGACAACCATGGCTTTAAATTTTTATTTTGTTAATTGTTAGGATTTGAATTTTTTTCAGTTAATTGATTTTGAAATTCACGACTTAATTGGTTGGAATTTGTAATATCATACTATTCAAGCTTTAATTAATTTCATTAGCGAAGGTCTTTTTATTTTCTAAGAATTCTCCATTAATATGATTTTAAATTTTAAATTTTCCCCCCCATTCTTTATTGTTTCAATTATGAAGTTATTTTCGAATTCCAACTTTGGTTTTAGATTTTGATATCTGCATTGTAGAGTTTTTTTCCCTCATGGATCTACAAGTAACATATTATTAGCTTAATGAAGAATAATATATACAAAGTTCCAAATTGAAACTATATTTGTGTTTGGGTTGGAAAAATTAAACATGTTTGATTTCTGAAATGTGAAATGGGTTTCATTTTTAAATGTGTTCTGATTTTTGAAATTGGTTTAATTTTTCGAAATCTGAATGGGGTTGATGGGTTTGATATTTGAAATCTGCAATGGGTTTGATTCTATTGCATTTCAAACTCAACCCATTTGTTTGAATGTGATGTACTCTCTCTCTCTCTCTCTCTCTCTCTCTCTCTCTCTCTCGTAGTTTTTGAATGGGAATTTCTGGCTCTTTACTCCCCCCAACCTGATTCTAATCCATTTCAGGCTCAACCCATTTTAGGTATTGATTTCCAACCAAGGAAAAGCTGTCAAAATTATAGAACCTACAATTCCCAAGTACTTTTACGAATATCCAAAATGTATCAGAGATACATTTGGTTTTAATGGTCTAAGATCTTCCCAAAAAAAATGTCTCGCAAGGTAAACTACAACTTCAAACTTTTGCAATTCATGATATTTTTGTCAGTTTGGTTATTTCTGATTGCTTGAATCCGGATATTTTTTTGAGTTTGTAAAGTTGAATCTGGATATTTTTTAATCTGGTTATTTTTGTTGAATCTAGATATTTTTTCATTTTGTTAAATCTCAGATCATTTATTTTGTGGATTGTGCATTGCTGTTGAAATTGCAATTCATCAATTTTAAACCTTAAACCTTTCTGACATGTGTGGGTGTTTGGTTGGGTTGGTCATTGTATGGGTTTCTATTTATAGTTTGGCTTCTGACATGGTTTTGATTTTAAAATACGAAATGAGTTTTTATTTTTAAAATAGGTTTTGTTTCTTAAATGAATTTAATTTTTTAAAAGGTTTTGGGTCTGAAATAATACTTGATCTTCATGAAATGCGTTTCATTTTTTAAATGGGTTTTAATTTATAAAATTAATTTGAAATGTGTGATTTCTCTCATGGTTTTGATTTATGAAATGGGTTTGATTCTTTAATGGGAAATGGGTGTTTACTTTTGAAATGGGTGTTGATTTTCTATGGTGTTGAAAAGCTTTTGATTTATAAAATGGGTTTTAATTTATGAAATTAGTTTGAAATGTTTGTTGTATGGTTACTTGATCTGAAATGGGTTTTCAACATCTGCTCAAGTAGAAAGCTAAGCCACTTTTAGTTATAATAAAGCTACCACAATGGATCATATTTAAATAGCAACTATGTCATAATTACAATAAATAAATAAATTTGAGACCCACAATCAAGGTGTGCTTTGTTTAGTTTGAAGGCTTCATATATTCGTATTGAAATTATAAGTCATTAAATCTAATATTTGAATTTGATTTTTGCTTTCTCTGGTTCATTTTTAACTCAGGTTCTCTTCATGTTTCTGCAAATTTAAAACTTTGCTAGGACTATTTACTTTTTTTCCCTTTTTTTAAATTAATATTATTTCATACATTGCACGCCATTTCATGGTATACAATAAATTTTATTTGTTTATCCCTTAAAGTTTCTTCTAATAAACTTATTGTACACCATTTCATGGTGTACAATAAACTTATTCCCTCAATAAGTTTCTTCTAATAAAATTTTCTGTTTTCTTCAAGTGATAGGTGCTTAACACAATTTCAGTCTCATATTCAAGTTCGGAAAGTTTGAATCTCATCTTCTATAAGGTTTCACTTTAATTTTTCTTTTTAGTTTAAGTATGAAAGATCTTTTCTCCTAAAATCAATGCACAATTTTTTGTTGAGTTGGAGTGTTGTAGAGAAATTATCAATTCGTGTAAGGCTGATGTTTTTATTGTTAATGCTTTGTACATGTGTCGGAGGCATCGAAATTTGGCGAGGAGAATAGTTCTGAAGGCTCTATCAATAGAGGTAATCAAGATTCCATCATTTTTTTGCTTCTATTTTTTATTTTTTGTACATTCATGTTGTAAGTTGATGATTTAATATTTTACTTGATTTCCATAGTTCAAAGACCAACTTCTTTATGTCACTTGGCATAAAGTATAGCCTATTTCCTATTATTTTAATTAAATTGATTGTTATTCATTCCATTGTAAGGATTTGGGTATAATTTGCAATAATCGAAGTTCAAAATAATTTAGTGTGTTTGGCTTCAGTTTTTCTAAATTCAATTTTTTTTAAAATTGAATTTTTTCTTTTTTGTTTTAGTGAATATTTTTAAAATTTTTAGCATTTTTTAATTTTTTTAGATGCACCTTAATTAGATATATCTAAAAAGTATAATATTTGTGAAAAATATTTTTAAAAATAATAAAACACAAAAATACAAAAAAATATATTGAATTTTTGTATTTTTTTATATTTTTGGTATTTATTGATTTTTTTAATAAAAAAATCACGAAAATTATAATTTTTAAGTGTATTTATGTTAGGCGTGTCTAAAAATTAAAGAAATTGCTTTAAAATATTTTAAAAATTCAGTAAAAACAAAAAAAATATGAAAAATAAGAAAGTAGAATTTTCTGAAAAGTACTTTCAAAAAACTTGAAACAAACATAGTGATTGGTTTTACCACTACATAATTTCTATTACTACAATGTTCACCAAATGCTTGATAAATTGTTTGATAAAAAACCATTTTCATATGTTTGCCAAATGCTTCATAAATTGTTTCTCTATTTAATTTGTTTGATGTGTTTATTAATTCACAAAGAATGGAAGGTAAAGGAAGATTAATGGAATGATCAAACTTTTGGTAAAAAGTTCCCCTTTACTTGATTGGGTTGAGTTTATGAATTTATCTATTTTTTTTGACAATGTTCTCTTTACTAATTATCTTTATTATTATTTATTGTTTTTGAGAAAGACCAAAAAAATAGTATTTTTTTTGTTTTTTGTTTGCATTACTTCTAAATAGTTTGAATGTTCTCAATTGGATCTTAATTGTGAGTTCATGAAATCTTTCTTTTCAGGTTTTGGTTTAAAGATTTTTGAAACAGACGCTCCTTGGATTGTGGTGCCAAAAATATCCATGAAAGGTTATCAAATAAAGAACATTTTTCTTGGTCAATAAATCTCTCTTTTCTCTTTCTATGGATGTCTCTGTTAAACATTTTTTTGATATATAGCAATTTCCTGGGTGGATGCCACATCTGTATGGGTGCATAAAATATTTGTTACATAAATTAAAGAGTAAATTACATTGACATCCCCTGAGATTTATATTTATTACAGTTCTCCCCTCACCTTTTGGAAATTAAATCTCCCTCCCTGAGGTTTAAAGTTTCATTACAGATTACTCCCTCCAGCAATTTAATTTTTTTAAATACCAATTTTGCCCTCACTGGGTAAATTACATTGACACCTCTCACATTTTAGAAATTACAATCCTCATACCAAGGTTTAAAGTAGCATTACCAATTACCCTCACGGTTAGTATTAGTTGGAAAAAAAAATTTGTTAGTCAAATTTTTAAATTTCTATTTAAAAACCAATGTAAGATAAAAATTACACTGACACCCCCTTGAAGTTTATGTTTATTACACTCGAAAGATAAAAATTATATAAAAATGATAATTATTTTTTATTTTTTATTTCTTAACCAAATTAACTTTTTTATTTTTTAAAAAAATTCTAAAAATCAAACCATACATAGCCTAAGAATCTTTTGATAAGTCATTTCTTACATTGGTAACTTATTTAATTATTTGTTAATGTTACAACATTTTTACCATCTGAGGCCTGTTTGGTAACCATTTCATTTTCAATTTTCAATTTATATTTACAAAAATTTTAAAAATTGACATAAAAACTTGTTTGATAATTTTTTGTTTATAAATGATTGTCTCAGTTTGTAAATTTGAAGAAAAAATGTAAATTCAAAAAATGAGTTTACGTTGGTTTTTAAACAGAAATTTAAAAATTTGACTAAAAAAAAAATTCAATTTTCAATTAATTTTTTTTCCAATTAATTTTTTTTTCATTGATTTTTTTTTTTCAACTAATACTAGCCAAGGGGGCAGTTGGTAATGTTACTTTAAACCTTGGGGAGGGGATTATAATTTTTAAAATGTGAAGGGTGTCAATGTAATTTACCTAGTGAGGGAAAAATTGGTATTTAAAAAAATTAAATTACTGGAGGGAGCAATCTGTAATGAAACTTTAAATCTTAGAGAGGGAGATGTAATTTCCAAAAGGTGGGGGAGAGAACTGTAATAAATATAAACCTCAGGGGGTGTCAATGTAATTTACCCTAAATTAAAAAACAGATAAGGTGTGTGGGTGTGGGATGAAGGGGAGTAGAGGTAAAGGGAGGCAAAAAGTGAAATGGTGTAAGACAAATTGCTTCTTAAAACATTGTCTATGTAAGTGTTGAATTTCATGTCTCTAAAAGACTGCTCAATGTTAGAAATTAAATATATTTACTAAATCATTAGTGCTTGATAATGTATGGAGGCATTTATAAACATTAGTGCTTGATGATGTGTTTAAGACCTGAAAATCTAATAATGTGTTTAGAACTTTTTCAACATATATATTTTTTTTTTGGAAAACAGAACTTTTTCAGTTAGTGCTTGATGATTTTTGTTTTTTGCAATTATTATAAATAGTGCTTGATGTTTTGAGATTGATGTAATCCATAGACATATATGCTTGATTGGAGGGTTAGTTGATTGCCCAAAGACAAGTGGTTTTGTTGATTAAAGTTTAGTTTCTATTTTTTTTACTTTCTATTTTTCTCTCTTTCTGTAATTGGTTTATTAATTAAGCTTTAGCAAGAGAGAAGTGTAATATGAAGAGTCTGAGACTTAAGCTTGAAAAAGTGAAATGAGTGTTGTAACCAACTAATACTGTAATATCACTGAGACTTTAAGTGTAATATGTTCATGAGTTTGCTAATCATATATTTTACTTAACTGATACATTTTTCTTACTAAACTTCGAGCTTTGATACACTTCAATTTTGCACAGTGGGGGTGAGCGGCAGTGTACGATTTTTCTTTCCATGCCTTTTCTTTTTAAACATTAGAGATGGTTTGTTAATATTGCAATCACGAAGATTATATTCTTTTTTAATTTTAGCCCAAGTTCAAATGAGACCAACCTCTTTAATTAGAACAATAAAGATTGATAACTTGGGTAAGAATAATAGTGATGCTATAAGAAAGAAACAATTTTCTCCAAAATTATTTTGTAAATAAATTTTCCATCTACTACATAAAAGATTGGATAGGATAAGATTATGTCCATATTATTTCCTCCGTGCCTTTAGGCACGGGCATACACTAGTATATATATCCGTAGAAATCAAATCTGTAGAAATCATATATATATATATATCAATAACAAAAATGAGAAAGAAGACGAAATGGACGAAACGGATCTCGTTGCTGTCTCCCTCACGCCTCGTTACTGCCTCTACTTGCCTCGTCGCCGTTGCCAAGTTGTAGGAGTCACGTCGGCCGCCTACGTCGCCCTCTCTATTCATCTCTCTCAAAGAGGGGTTAGGGTTCACAAATAAAAGGCAAACGAAAAAGAGGCTGAAAAACAAAAGAAGAAGAAGAAGAAGGAAAAAAAAAAAAAAAAAAAAAGGGATCAAAACGACGTCGTTTTGACCTCGCAAGAAACAACGGCAGAGGATCCGGACTCGGTAAGAAGTAGATTGTCAACAACTGTGGGTGGTGGCCAAAAGAGGTCACTGGAGGCCAAGGATGTTGGGATTCAACACAAACTATTTAAAGTCTTCTACATCATTCTAAAATGTTAAGAGAATCTAAAAATCTTCAAAAAGTTCTAGAGAAATCTAGATGGTTCGAGAACATTCTAGAATAATAGGGAACTTAATAGAACAATATAAATAAAAATATAGAAGAATCTGAAAGGTTTTAGAGTATTCTAGAAAAGTATAGAAAACTCAACGATGTACTATAATAGTGTAGAAAATTTTAAAATATGGTGGAAGGATAAAAGTATCTTAAAATATTCTAGAAGGCTAATGATAACCTTGGATTAAGTTGAACCTAGCCATCCATTAAACAAGTGGAAGATTATATAAAGGGTCCCCTCATTTGAAATATGATATAAATGAGATAAGAGTATGGTAGTAAAGAAAGGGTGGTGTGGTGAAAAATTCATCAACCCAAATATTGTGTGTAGTGAGAGTATTGAAAGTGTTTTGTATTGATGTTTGAATATTATGTATTTGTTATCTATATTTATGACTAATAACTCTAATCAGTGAGTCATTGTAACTACAAGAAATTATGCAAAGATACGAGGTTTTCATCTTGCAAAGAAATTACAACATACTTAAGTTGCTCAAATAACTCACAACACTAATCATGAAACCGGTTTTCCAATTCATTCAATTTGTTTCTCCACTCGTGAATGTCATCCACACCCCTTAGCTGATCAGCCATATCAATAATGGAAAGAGGTAAGCCATGACATTCTCTAACAATTCGCTTGGCAATTTCTTCAATTTGTGGAGAACACCGATCATTTAACCCTACATTTTCCAAGAATAACTGCTCTGTTTCATCTAAAGCAAGACGCTCTACTTCGATGATCTCCCTGTAGCACATCCTTCGACACACCTCCCGTGATCGAGTGGTTAAAATCAGTTTGCATCCATTCACTTGAGTGGGAATTCCTACCCCATCTAGGTGAAAATGTCTCAAAAGACCATCTAAAATTAGTACAATCTTCTTTCCTCTGTTTAATGCATTATGCAACCTGGCTGCCCTTTTCCTTTCATCATTTTCATCTAACTTAAATCCTATTACTTTTGCAATGTCCTCCTGCAATTCAAAAATGCTATACTCTGGGGATACACTTACCCAATAAACATGGTCAAAAATTAGGAGAATCTATTAGTCCATTGTGCACATTTTCGACAATGCATGTTTTTCCGATTCCCTCAATTCCAAGAACACCAATTATTGAGACTCCATCATTCATCACACGTGTCTGAATATTTTCCATAGTTCTTTTTTGTGTATCCACCAATCTTTTCGTTAATAATGCCTACCCCCTAGTTTGAGATGATTCAAGTACAAGACTATCCGAAAATCGTCCATGTTGACAAAGCAAAACAACTTCTAGTATATTCTTTTTAACCCGGCTTCCCCACCATGCACGCATTAAAAAGTTCATTTCTCTATAGTTTTGTTCTATGCTTTGTACATCAGTCTTTTTATGTTGTACATTTTTCAACCAAACGACGACTTCTCTCTTTCGCTTCTTTCTAGGATTTAACTCTTCATTTACCACTTGTGCATTAACATCCTCCTCTAGAGAGCACAATGTTTCCATCTGTTTTGTGAGAGTTTGGACATTTTCATCAAGGTGATTGTGATAATTTAGCCACTGAGGGCACTCAACAATGAACATCCATATATTCTTAAGGAGTTTGATTTTCGTCCACATGCTCTGTAAGAAGTCTGTATTCACAAGACTACCTACTGCCAAAAATGTTAAGAATTCCATCGCCATTTTACAACCTAATGTAAAGAATGCCAGTGTGGTGATTAGCACACCAATTATTAGAACATGTAACATAATAAAACTTCAAGAAAAAGTCATAACAAATAATCAAAAAAGTTTTACAAACCTAATATTTGAGTGAAGAAATTACTTGAGTAAATAAAATACCAAATATTATATTGGAATTAGAGGATACATAATCGTCCATAACATATAATAACTAAAACACGCTATTCAACTATCAGAATTAGTTTCAATAGGTGGAATTAAAGACTGAAATTTGAAGAACATAACCGGTATTGCTAGGACCGATAGTATGTTAATATTTCATGCATGAAGGAATATGAGGTCCGTAGTACCATATTTAGCACACGAATATTCTTCAATGGTCAACTAAATAAAATTAATTAGTTGATGATTATTTATCAATCATATATTACTTGATATCAAAACTAAATCCGCTTGACCGGTATCATCAAAGGACCTAAGGAGTTCTAATAAATTTAGTTTTAACAAAATGTGAAATTAGTCCTAGAAAATGCTCTGAGTTCTTGTATGTTGATTCAGTTCAGCCTATGCTTGTCTCACATTGTCTCTCTATATAAGCCACCTAAACTTGGTCCAAATAATCTAAAGGCCTTTCCACTTATTACCAATTTGAGTTAGATGCCTGCAAAATTCTAAAATTTCATCAGAGCTAAGTGTCCTCGTGGCCTAAGTCTATGCACACAGGTTTCTCTCCTCTCTCATCTTTGATCTCTCTATCACCTCTACTCTAGGCCACCCAAACTTGGTCCATGTCATATAAAGGATATACCCAAAACTTCCTATGCGAATTTTCAGCTTAAACTGATAAAATTTAAGCCTTTGAATTTCCAAGTATTCTGAAATTCAATCACTAACACATACATGTCAAACAGTAGATCCTGCAATTATAAGTATGCAATCTTGATTCATAAGGGCAACACAATACAAACCAAATCATAGATTCAGACCCAAGTTATTCCAAATTTCACTCACCAACACACATATATATATCTTGAACAGTAGTAGTCAGTAGATCATGCAATTAAAAGAATGCAATCATGATGCATAACGGCAACACAAAACAAGGGAAACCCCAGATTTAGACTCAAGTTCTTTTTGGGTGAATAAAGACTCAAGTTCAAAAAGTGAAGTAATAGAGAAAAATAATGGTTTAATTGCAAAGAGAACAGAGAGAAGGAAACATAGAACAGTTAAGAGGACAAAGTTAAGAGAGTACCTGAAAGGGGAAATCAAGTTGAGATACCTAGAAGATAGAGAAGAAATAGTAAGCTGAGAACTATGTGAGCTTTGGTAAACGATTTGAGTTGCAGAAAAGAAAACCGTGTGAAGGAAAGGCGATTGGATTGTTCCCAAGTAAGTGCACAGAATAGACTTGGAAGCTTCCTGTGGTGTGTGAACAATTAACAGTTATTCGACGACTTATTATTAATGGGTCTTCTTTCTATATTATTATTTGGGGAGTAATAAAATATTCAAGTGAATTATGGAATTTGTATTAGTTTATAATCATAGACTTCTAAACATTCTTTAGGCCTTGTTTGGCAAGTGTCTTTTTTAGTTAAAAAGTCACTAAAAAAATCAAAAAATCAACATCCCATATCAAAAAGTCAAAGATTCCCTTTTTCTCTCTACTTTTTGCACATTTTTTCATAAAAAGTTAAAAAGTCATCTCAAACATACTAATTTTTTTTACATCACATTTTAGCCAAAAAGTCAAAAAGTTACTAAAAAAAACATGTTCTCAAACGAGGCCTTAGTCCTCTTTTGGTAAACATTTTGGGCTTAAAAAAATACAAAAAGACAAAATAAGTTATATAAACTAATAATACAAAATATCACATCTAAATCATAATCTTTGCATTTTTTCTCTTATAAAACTCAAAAAAGTCCAAAAATAAAAACCAAACGAAACTAAAAAAGTTGGCTACCATAGTCATTGCCAAACGAAACTTTAATCTTCTATGATAAGCTTAGGTGGCTGACCCTCTGAAATCTATGCTAATGTTGTGTGTGTTATTGGGTCGATGAACCTTGATAAGTATTGTTCATTCAACCCTATTGTTCATTCAAACACTAGGTCCAATGGGGGGTTTGGGAGGGCCTCTTCCCAAGGGGGATGGGGGTCCAAGGGGGGTTTATCCTCCAACCGAAATTTTTTGAGTACTTTCGCAATTCCCATGTTAGTGTTGGCTACATATTTTGTATAAGCTAATTACAATTCAACACATAGTAGAATAAGGGCAATACGGGAAGAATATTCAAGTCTTCGATCATTATCGTACACTTGGCAGTTAGTTTTGGTTCTTACGAGATCTGAGTAACATTGGATCAACAAAGAGATGCAAAGTGATGTGGCTTCAACGGTTTCTCACATTCAAATTCAAAATTAGGAGGGAAGCCTAACTGCAAGTGATGGCATAGTGGAGCTAATCATAAGGCAACATGATCAGCGATCATGGAGGAGCAATTCGACAGTTGGAAATACAGTTCGATGGTCATCCTTGAGAAGTATAAATAGCAGAGAAAGCCCCAGAAAAAGCCCCAGACTCAGATCCAAAAAACCAGTCTTATTCTACTTTATTTCCTTTCCAGTTTTACATTTCCTGTTCTTTACATTTCTGTACTTTAAAATTCCTACACCGCACTTCGTTCATAGGAGTAGTTTCAAGTAAATTGTTGCTGTAAACCTCTACGAGGCTGAATTGGATCATTGTAAGTTTTTCATTTTAATGAAATGCTTCAATTGTTCTTCATTTAATTGTTATTTGCTTAATTCTCCTAAATCAAGCCACCAGTAAAAGTCCTCTTCATTGAGGCTGAAAGAACTAAAACACAATCGTCTGATAATTGGTTGGCAATTAATTTTCTGTAAGGACTGATTGATCCTTGCTGGCACGCTCATAATTACAAAAATAACCTTCGAAAGCCAAAAAGCCAACATATATTTTTGGCACGCTCGGTGGGACTAATTGAAATGGTTAGACGTAGGAGACAAGGAGAAAATGAACACTTGGAAGAAGGCATGGAAGGAGAGGTAGAAGTGCCTAATCCAGGGGATAATGTAATAACACATCATGTGAAAGCACCCAGTTCATCAGAACCTATGGTCGAACAGACCAGCACTTCGGAACAACTACCACATGTTCATAATATTGGACGAGGCCAAGGAATTGGACCATCCACTGTTCCATCTACTCAGCCAATAAATCCATGGGGTGGCCTAGTAGATGCTATGTGACAGCAGTTAATGAACACAATGGAAAAATGGGCAACATCCTTTTTTGATCGAATGAATACCCACCAACCAACAAACACAAGACACATAGAGGAAATTTCAAGTGTCCCTCAGCAAAGATTGGCTAGAGATAAACAACCTATGCAAATTAATGGGCATTCTAATGGTCAAACTAGTAATCAAAACTATAAAAGACCATCACCCCAGTCTTGGTATGAACCTATTTCAAGGCCTATGGCAGGTCAAAATGCATCAGTACTTAACAGTGAAGCCATGCAAGTTGGTGGATCTGGCCCAGTACAAAAAAATCGCATAAGAATGGTCCCAAATCCCATGTTCGAAGCCATACCTGGCACGAGGGGATTTACTAATCCTTTATTCGAATTTATGCTCGGGGGGTTGGAAGGTTTTCCTACAAATGGAAGAGACACAACACCTGTTCCAGCACCTTTCGTAGGTCCTTTCGCAGGACAGGCTCAAAGGGGTTACTCACACCCCCAACAGCAACCGGCACCACAGGGATAACTAATCCCAAATATACCACCTTACGGACCAAGAAGACCCCAGGCACAAGGTTGTCCACCAAACCATGTGTTTGTCCCTCCAGTAGTGGTTCAGCAGGCACAAAATATGGTCCCTAGGGACCAAATTACTAATATTGTTAGAGAGATGTATGGACCGATGGCTCGAGGGGTCCAGACTCTTGTGTACAAGAAACCGTACCCAAAATGGGTAGATAGGATACATGAATACCAAAGAGGTTTTAGAATACCAGATTTTGCCCTTTTTTATGGGAATGAAAACCAGTTAACAGTGGAGCATATTGCTAGGTTTGCTGCTCAATGCGGTGAATTTACTAATAATGACTATATGAAGTTAAGATTATTCCCAAATTCTCTAACCGGGGGAGCATTTGTATGGTATATTAACCTTACACCTGGCTCTATCCAAACTTGGCAACAAATGAAAGAGGCATTTCATGCCCAATTCTTCCAATCGGAGCCAGAGGTTTCCATGGCAAACTTGGCAAGATTGAGTCAAAGGCCTGATGAGAAGGCTACTCAGTTTATTGCCAGATTTAAAAGAGCACGAAACAAATGTAGGGTCATCCTACCAGAGCTAGAATTCGTGAGATTGGCTCAAAATGGTTTAGAGTTTAGGCTTCGAAAGAAGTTTGACTCAACTGAGTTCAGAGACTTTGTGAAACTAACTTATAAGGTGTCTAGGTATGAAGCATTACTAGAGGAGGAACAAGATCGAAATAATGCATCATACAAGACATATTATAGAGATCCTAATTATGAGATTGATGCAGCAGAGATTGTAGGGAAAGAACCTGTGATCTATGAGGCATTAATTCATAAGGACACAACAATTGACCAACAGTTTAAAAAGAATGACCTTCATAGGAAATACTCTTTCGATTTAATGAAGGCAGATGACATTTTTGATCATTTGCTTGCGGCCAACTTCCTTAAGTTACCAAAAGGAGTCAAAATTCCATCTCCAGATGAACTTAAAGGAAAAATGTATTGTAAATGGCATAATTCTTAGTCTCACTCGACTAAAAACTGTATTGTTTTTCGAGACAGGATCCAAGAACAAATTCAGAAAGGAAGTCTAAAATTCCCAGCTAAAGCAGAAAAGGCCATGGGGATCGACAGTAATCCATTTTCAGAAGTTAGAGAAAGTGCGGCTAATGTTGTTATACCAGACTTCCAGAATTTATCTTTGGAGGAATTGGAAGAGGTCAATGTGCAAATGCATGTTGCCAGCCGGGCTACTGTTAAGAAAGACACTAGAAGTCTGCCAGTTGTTGGACAAGGCTCTACAAGTCAGGGAAAAGACTCTGATGAAGAAGCACTAGATGATGATTCCTTAGAGGCAACAGTTATCCAAAGAATGTGTCCCAGGTGTAGGTTGAGCTATAAGTGGCTGAAAGGGCTCCCGATTGATGGGAAGCAATACTACAGGGATGTGCAGAGACGTCCTAAACCAACTAGTGCTTATAACAAAAGACCATATCCAACTGCTCCCAGGCAGCAGCCATTCATGGCTGAATCACCAGCTACTAGAGTGCAATTCAAAGGTAAGAGGCCTCTACATGAGTTCAGACCTACCAACTATTACAGAGTGGAAGGCAATCATCCTAAAAGAATGACTGAAATAAGCTCAAGTTATAGAATCAAAGCCAGAAATTGGCCCTCTAGACCAGCCTCACACAAGATGGAAAGTGACCACCTTCATGGAAGGCCTGAATTAGGCCCAAACCAATGAGTCAGGGCTAAGCAATGGCATTCACAGGCAGCTTCGAAACTGGATTTGAAGCAAGAAAGAGACAGTTCAACAACTGAATTGGGGTGTTCATGGGTACCTGGAGTCCTAGATTGGTTCGTCATGCAGAACAAATCTAGGGAGATACCTGCCCAAAGAAATGCTATTGGAGATTAGGGTAGGATGGTTAAACCTCCCCTGGTGGCCCCAAATAATTGGGTGTTGCTAAAGCATCCAAAAACAAAGAAACGAAACATGGTCCCCGTAATTTCTAGATCACAAAGGAGGAAGATTCAGCGTAGGTACACTTAGTACCAAAAAGACCTGAAAGAAAGTGGAGAAAGCTCTTCATTGGTCCAGACAGAAGGAAAGAAGAATCCAAAGTCAGACCATACTCCAAAACCAACTCTACAAGACAAAATGGGTTGCAGCAGAGAACAGTTGGCCAAAGTTCACTCTGAACTAAAGGCCAGAGAGAGGTCCAGCTTAGCAGGACTGGAGAAGGCTTTGATGGAGAGCGATAGCAAGACAGATGAAGAAGTTGGCCTAGGCCAAAAGAAAGAAGTGGTTGAGAAAGAAATGTTCGAAGCCTTCATGGCTGAATAGACATTTTTGGTTGAGAAGCCAGTCGAAAAAGACCATTCGAAGGAGTTTGTTAGTAATGAAGTACCAGAATGTAGCATGGAAGATGCTTCTGAAGTAATTGAACAAGGAGGCCAAGAGGAGAAAAAGGCACAGCCAGCCATCCAATTTGGCTCGTTTCCTCCAGTATCAGTGAATATGGTACATATACTACCGCATGAGTTCCAAGTTGGAGATGAGAACCAAGAGGGTCAAGAAATGGACCCAATTCCAGTCTCTAGTGAAGACTCACAAGTGAGTATGGTGCAAGATGAATCCGGAATGGCTACCCCAATGGAAACTGAATGCGAGAGTGAAGAAAACGTGAGTATTAACCTCTCGTATCCTTTTGAGTATCCCTCGACATCTATGACATAGCATGTCAAGCCTTTGTATATCAAAGCCTTCTTCGATGGGATACAACTAAACCGAGTCTTGGTGGATAATGGGGCAGCAATGAACCTACTTCCGAAATCTTCCTTGAAGAAACTAGGGAAAATGAACCCCAGGTTAATCCCAACCAGCACAACCATTGCTGGCTTCGCTAGAGACAAACAGATGGCTCAGGGAATTTTGCCCATCAACCTGAGTGTGGGAACCAGTGACTGCATGACAGCATTCTTCGTTATCGACAGCAATGCTAAGTACAATGCTTTACTTGGTAGAGATTGGATTCACACTAACAAGTGTGTGCCTTCCTCTTTGCATCAGAAGATAATGATGGCTTTGGGCAATGGAGAGACAAAGGAAATTGATGCAGATCCTCAACCCTTCATAGCTTGTGCAGACTTCACAGAGGCCAAATTGTATATTGAGGGAGTGACACCACTCAGCATACTAAGAAAACCTGATGGCTCAGCTGAAGTTACGGTTGATGAGGAATTGGCACACCTAAAGCACTTAGTCCAGGAGAGTGCTGATGAAGAGGTTGTCGTTAAGGATGACAATGATGCCTAGTTGTAAGCAAAGAGATGAAGCACAAGAAGCCAAGTCTTTGGCTCTAATTAAGTTCTCAATATTGGATGTAAAATCAATAGTCCAGAAAGTACAAGAGTAAGAGAAAGAAGCCATGATAATTGGCTGCAAGCAGAAGCAGCAACAGGCTAGAGTTTTGGCCCTTGATAAATACTGTGCATTGGACATTGAAACAAAAGTCCAGGAGATACAGGAAGAAGAAGCCTTATGGACAGACTTTGTCTATGAGGAGGAGAGTAAAGATGTTGAATCAAAGAACCTGGGAGCAGAACAAAGCAAGAAGATTGCTTCGAAGCCAGAAAGAATCAAAGAAGGAGCTTCAGTAAGTTCTCAGATACAAGACCCCTTAGAAGAAATAAATTTAGGGGAAGGTTCTATACAACAACCCACCTATATAAGTGCTTGGTTGAATGCTCTTGACAGGGACAATTGTTAGTTGTTCTGAAGAAATATAAGGATTGTTTTGCATGGTCTTATAATGAACTACCAGGATTGGATAGGTCATTAGTAGAACATAGGCTCCCTATGAGGCCTAATTTCAAGCCATACAAGCAAAAATCAAGAAAAATGAGTCCAGAAGTGATTCAGAAAGTTAAAGAGAAAATTCTTAGACTACACAAGGCAGGCTTTATTAGGACAGCCAGGTATGTTGAATGGCTATCCAATATTGTGCCTGTAGTTAAGAAAAATAGTAAAATGAGGGTATGCATTGATTTCAGAAACTTAAATCTAGCAACTCCAAAAGATGAGTATCTTATGCCTATAGTAGATTTGTTGGTAGACAGTTCAGCGGGGCATCAAATTTTATCAATGATGGATGGGCACTCTGGTTATAACCAAATCTGCATTGCAGAGGAGGATGTCCACAAGACAGCATTCAGATGTCCTGGGAATATTGGCACCTTCGAATGGGTTAAAATGCCATTTGGCCTGAAGAATGCTGGGGCTACATATCAGAGGGGTATGAACACTATCTTTCATGACCTCATTGGAGGGTATTTAGAGTGTTATATTGATGACGTTATAGTGAAATCCCAATCCATGGAGGAGCATCTGTTTCACTTAGAAACAGCTTTTGAAAGAATAAGAAAGTTTAAGTTGAAACTCAATCCTCTTAAGTGTGCTTTTAGCGTATCATCTGGAAACTTCTTGGGCTATGTAGTACACAAGAAAGGAATACAGATTGACCAGAATAAAGCCAAAGCTATCATTGAAGCCAGACCTCCATCAAGTAAGAAAGAATTACAAAAGTTCCTTGGACAGGTTAATTTTCTTCGAAGATTCATTTCTAATACTGCAGGGAAAACTAAAGTATTTTCTTCCTTGTTAAGGCTAAAAGATGAAGAGGAATTTGTGTGAACAACAGAGCATCAAATTGCTTTCGAAGGAATCAAAGCCTACTTGGCCAACCCTCTAGTGCTGATGCCACCAAAGGGTGATAAGCCCTTGAAGTTGTACATAGCTGCAGCAGAGGATTCATTGGGAGCTTTCTTAGCCCAAGACAATGAAGAAGGCAAGGAGCAAGCTGTTTATTACCTTAGTAGGTTTCTAAATTCTTGTGAATGTAGTGCCTTGCATTGTATTTTGCTGCAATGAAATTAAGATACTATCTTTTGCCTACAACTGTCTAGGTAATTGCAACCACAGATTTGGTTAAGTATATGTTATCTAGACCTATGTTGAGGGAGAGAATTGGCAAATGGATACTAGCCTTATCAGAATTTTATTTAGAATATGTTCCCCAAAACGCAGTAAAAGGATAAGTTTTAGCTAATTTTTTGGCAGACCATCTATCTCAAACAAAAAGCCAAGAGATAATGGAACTTGGTATGGCTAGTGTTGAACTATGGCAAATGTGGTTCGATGGATCAAAAGCCAATGGTCTAATTGGAATTGGTGTGGTAATTAAGTCACCACAAGGAATAGAAATCACGCATGGTTTCAAAGTGGATGAAATTACTTGCTCCAATAATCAAGCTGAATATGAAGCCTTAATAATGTGACTGGAAATTCTCATTGGATTACAAGTTCATGGGGTTGGTATATTTGGAGATTCTCAATTGGTGGTTAACCAAGTGAAAGGGATTTTCAAATGTCAAAGCATAAGTATGTTGCCATACTATGTTGTTGCATTACATCTGCTTTCTCAATTTCAAATGGCAAATGTAACCCATGTCCCAAGATTTTTGAATAATAGAGCCAATGATGTGGCTCAGGAAGTTTCGAATTTCAAGATAAGGGATAATGCTCAAAGGGACATAAGCCAAACAACAAATCAGAAATTAATACCACCCTTAAATAAAAGGAATGTGGTCCTAGAAGTCAATTATAATGACTTACAAGAGCAAGATTAGAGGCATCCAATAATGCAGTATCTGGCTGGCCCATCTTCAAAGGCTAGCAGAAAAATTAAATTACAATCTATGCAATATATGATGTATGGTAATGCTCTCTACAAAATGGGGGGAGATGGTTTATTGCTGGAATGTTTAGGCCCAAAAGAAGCATTGACAGCTATGGCTGAGGTTCATGAAGGCATCTGTGGTGCTCATCAGCCTGGTGTGAAGATAAGATGGTTGCTTCGAAAGCATTCCTATTATTGGCCAACTATCCTTAAAGACTGTATAGAATATGCAAGAGGTTGCCAGGCATGTCAAAAGCATGGCACAATAAGGCATGTGCCCATTACTGACCTGCATGCAGTAGTGAAGCCTTGGCCATTTAGAGGATGGGCCATGGATATGATGGGGAAAATACACCCACCCTCTTCGAAGCATTATTGTTTCATTTTAGTGGCCACTAATTACTTCACTAAGTGGGTCAAAGCTAAGCCATACAAGGCTGTAGACCAGACTAAGGTCATTGGATTCATTAAGGATTTAATCCATAGATTTGGTATCCTGCAGACTATAACTGTTGATAATGGGATTGTATTCGATGGGAAAATGGTAAATTCTTTTGTGGCAGAGTTTGGAATTAGCCTTATTAATTCCACCCCCTATTATGCACAAGCCAATGGTCAAGCTGAATCATCCAATAAATCCTTGAAAAAAGGAATACAAAAGGTTGTGGAAGACAATCCTAGTGATTGGCATAACTTATTGTTGAATGTATTATGGGCTTATAGAACTTCCCCAAGGTCAAGCACAGGAGTCACTCCTTATGCCTTAGTATATGGGCATGATGCAGTGTTACATGTGGAAATTAATGTTAAGTCCTTGAGGGTAAGATGCCAAGACCAGTTAGATCTTGAGCAATACCATCAGAGCATGTGCTTGGAGTTAGAAAGCATAGATGAAGCTAGAATTCTGGCATTAAATAGCATTCTTTTTCAAAAGAAAAGAGCAGCCAAAAGCTAAAATAAAAAAGTCAAACACATTGGCTTTGATGAAGGTGATTTGGTATGGAAGACAATACTCTCAATAGAAATTAAAAGCCATAAGTTTGGCAAATGGTCACCTAACTGGGAAGAACCATATCAAGTTCATAGAGTCCTGCCTTTTGGAGCATACCATTTGAGAAATTTGAATGGATATGTACATCCCAAAAGGATTAATGACAGATATTTAAAGCCTTATTTTCCAACTATATGGGAAACACAAGGAATAGAACAAATGTTAAGTAAAAGAACATGAGAATATTCAAATGATAAATAAGAATTTGCTTTTCATAAAGAGTTGAATACATTCTGCCATAAATTGGCCCAAAAGTCATTACAATGTCTCAGTTGTTCTTTTACAATAGATGTTCTATTCTTAAATGATGAGAACAATTGGATGGCTATGGTCATTTCCTGTTTTCGGTCGGCCAGTCCTTGATTGGTAATCTGCAACTTGGTGTCAGTTCGGATTAAGGCCTGGTTAACTGCGGATAGCTCCTCTTCAAGTTGAGATTTCTTCTCCAGTAGTTGAGTTCAAAAGTGGGAGACAGAGGAATGTTGTTCCTTTAGCTCTGATACTTCGGTATGTACTGTGGAAACAAAGCTCTGGTCTCTAACCAATTTCTCCTTAGCAGCCTTGGCAGCATGGCAAATGTTGATGTAAAAGTCAATAGTGGCTGCTGCCTGAGATAAATGACTTGAGACATTCATGCCGGATTGCTCAACGATTTTGCAGCACTAAAGGAAGCCATTTCTTATTATAGGCTTCTGTAAAGCCTCAAAAGGGATCCTCGAAAAAGATGTCAATAGCTCCAGGCAGCTGTCCAAGTCTATCAGAGGCGAAGAAGTCTTATTACTGGTGGAAGAGCTCTCAAAAATTTCTAGCAAGGAATCAGTCAGAACTAATGGCTCAGTCTCATCATTAGCTATTGGAGAAGTGGAAGGTATGTCGAAGAGACTAGCTAGTCTCGTTTCGAAGATGTCTACCTCATCCATGGACATGAAGGGTGCAGAAAGAGCTTTAGTGGAAGGCACAAAGGACTGCATAGGGATAGGAGAAATGGGTGGAGCATCTTCAGCAGTTTCTATGGTTCTAGCCACCAATAGATCGAGGGAAGGGGGGCTGGAACTAGGTAGAGGTGATAAACCATGAGTTGGAGAGCTACTAGTACCCTCTATAGAAGAATCAGCTACTATCAAAGAGGAAGTAGTAGCTGGAGTTTCCTTAGGAGGGGAAGGAAAAGTAAGGCTCGAAAGAGAACTAAATTGAGAAAAATCAAAAGACAAATAAGGGAGATATGAGGTTAAGCCAGAAGAAAAAGGAGCAGGAATACTTGGCCTTAAGAAGGGTATAGAAAATATAGGGCCTGGAAGTGGCAGAATTATTTGAATGGTCTCCACATCTTGAGTTTGTTCCACTTCGACTGAAACTGAGGGAGTCCTTATTGGAAGAATAGGCTCAGTAGTTGTTGCTGCAAAAGAAGAAGTACAAAGTAATGTCAAGTCTCAATACCAAGAACTTGACAAGGAAAAAAAATAAAGACATGAAAGAAGTTACTTGTTTCAGAAGTGGTAGCAACAATGGGAGGGCTGCAAAGAGAATAGTGCTCAACAATATGCTGCATCCTTGCAGTTTCTCTTTGGATTGCAGCAGCAGCAGAAGCTTCATCTCTTAACAGTTGTTGCTGCCGCCCTTTTTCAGCTCTTTGAAAAACAATTATGGCCTTAGAATGTTCCTGCTCTACTACCTTGGCAGCTGCCTCATGAATAGGGTCTTCGACCAAATCAGAATGAGAGACAGTCATCTTCCTTCTCTTTTTTCTCTGTATTGGTATTGCCTGCTCCTTCTCAATTTCTCTCTCTTCAATCTGGGATTCAGATTCCTCAGAAGTGAGTTCCTCTGCTACTACTCTGGCAGTTGTCTCATGAGCGGGATCTTGAACTAAATCAGAAGAAGAGACAATCATTCTCTTTCTTCTTTGTAAGGGTGTCTCCTGCTCTTGATCTACTTCTTCTTCTTCTTCTACTGATTGAACTTCAGGTGCTTCCTTTTCAAGATCAGGTAAAAGTTTCCTTTTCTTCTTTTGCTATTTGCTCTTGAGAAGATTTAAAGCTTGGTTTTTCTGAGGAGAATCTCCCTGTGAAGCACCCGCACCATCTTCACAAAAAGAAGAACTAAAGATAAGGCTGAAAAGCATTATAAAGAAGGCAAAAAGAGAAGAGACAAGGGAATATACCTTTCTTCGAGGCCGCCCGAGTAACTCTAGAAAGAGTTGAGGCAGTAGGAGTAGACTGTGTGGTGGCAGGCACAGGAACTGAAGTGGTAAAAGCAATGGAAGAAGTGACAACTCCAGCTCCTTTGGGTTTGGATTGGGGCACATCCAACACCATTAATAAGTCTTGAGGAGGAATGGCCAAGTATACCTCCATATTGGTCACCCACCAGTTTTGGCACCTTTCAGTAGGTTGCCTTGAGGAATGAAAGGGACATACTCAAACTCAATCAAGTCCTGTATAAACTTAGAAGTTGCTTCTTCTAGTCTGAACCTTCGAACCTTTAAGTCCCTGCTGGTAAGACTTAGATTGGTGTTACTGCAGAGAGGTATTGGGACCCCTTGTGAGAAGCCAAATTGTCTAGCAAATTGAGCAGGACAATAGGGCTCAGCAATGCATTTGTAGGCTCTGGGGTTCATAGTCCCGATGAATAACTCTCTGGGGATCAAAATAGAAGCCCATATATCCTTGTGAGGAGGTGAAGCACAGAACCTATCACTTAGAAAATTCTTCAACCAAGATGGGCCAATAGTAATGGGTTCGAAGAAACGAAAGCTGTAAGAAGGAAGGGAAGCTGGAAGTTGGTGAAAGAAAGAGAAGTAAAAAGCAAAGGTAGAAGGATAAAGTAAAGCATTGGCTAGCCTCATGCCATGAATAGGAGGGTTTGGCTCAAAAAATTTAAGGCACTTAGATTGTAGCTCAGCAAAATAAGCAAAAAGCCAAAGCTGAAGTATCCAAAATAGACCCCCTTGATTGGCATCCAAGGGTTTCTCACAAAAAAGAGAACAAGCTCTATATACATGACCTAGAACGTATGGAGCTAAGGCCACCTTTTTCTGTAGGACAAGGGCTTTGGCAAGAGGGGCAAATTCAGGCATGATTTTTTGAGAAGAAGTGCAGAAAAGGAATTTGCAAAGCCAATATAGTATGAAAGAAAAGAATTCCCTATCAGTTATAGGGCCCTCCCTTCTATTCTCAGCCTTGACAAAGTCACTGTAGGATGAGTTAAGGGAGGGGAGGGAAAAGGGGATTGATAGGTCAGGATAATTTGGTCCAATGGGGGTACCAATGGGGGACAATCCTAATAGATGACAAATATCAAGAACAGTAGGGGCCATCATCCCACACCTGAATTGGAAGAAATTAAAGGCAGAATTCCAGAAGCAAAGGGCAGCAAGTATTAAGAAAGAGTCCTCTGAGATAGTAAACCTGGATAGTTGGAGGGCATCGAGAAGGCAAAGCTCTTGAAGATCCAAAGTCCTATCAAGGACAACTCGATCATACTATTCTTGCCACTCCGGTCTCACGGTGGGCCAGCATCGGTGGGGACGGTTCATCCTTCAGGTTCCCCAGTCAAGACCACATTCGTAAAGGAGACAATGGTCTTCTAGACGTGGATATAACGCTGGAAGCTCAGTAAGAATCTCCTTGAAAATGGGCCCAAGCACATAGTCCTGTTGCTCATGACGTCGAGGGATGAAGATGCGTCTGTCGATGGCGCTTTTCTCATCGGCGTTGTACTTTTCACATTCTGCCTCAATGATCCTTTTCAGGGTTACAGACGGGCTCGCACGCTTTACGACTAGTACTTTCAATGAAGAAGAAGCCATTGATAGAAAGCTTTCTCAGAGGACGAAGTTGGGAAAATGAGTAGAGAGAAGTGGAAGGTCGGTAGAGATAAAGGGTTTGTGCAGTAGGGAAACGAGTGATTTCAGAACACGAAATAAAAGGGTTTTAAAAACTGTTGTGTCTGGAAAATATATCGTGTAATTCATAAAGTACTAAAAGTACAGATACGAAGAGTTTCCTTCAATATTGATGCTTTTGGAGGGAAAAACACATCCCAGATGTTGATGCCAGCTTCGAAATAAAATATTTGGCTTCGAAACCAGATTTTGGCGCCAAAAGTCAAATAACAACGGCTTCGAAACTGAGAAGCCGGCTTTGAAGCACATTCCATACCTAAGAATGTATGAATGCACAAGTATTTGTTTACTTCAAAGGGATTAAAGACCTGTTTTAGGTTTCTTAATGAGAGTAATGTCCTTCGAAGTAAAACTTGATACCCCTTAAGGATGAGAATTGGTGTTCGAAACATCAAAACCAATAGTTGGTTTATATATACAGATAGGATTGTCTTTTCGGACTAAAACAGTGCTGCCCTCAAAAGGGGCTTCCATATTTTTGAAAGTATAGACTGTTGTTCGAAGCAAAAATGGTCAATTTAAAACTGATTGATCGTACTAACCATGACCATATTTTGGTTATGATTAAAACAAGCTTTTAGGGGCAAGATTGTTAAATTCGAAGCACTAATTCTAAATGAAAATCAGCAAAAACTGTCAACTATAATCCATAAATTGGAAAAGTTCATGTTGATTTTTTAGTGTTTCATTTAAAACGATTGAATCCGGATTCGAAGGATAAGATTGTTCAGTTTGAAGCCCTAAATTTGCTTTTAAAGACAAACGGAGACAAAATCAAAAAGAGAAAAGTCTTAGTTGTATTAAAGCAAAAGCAATTATATCGAATGACCCTCTTTGGGTACAAATTCGAGCTCATAAAAGTAAGGAATAGAATAAATAATAAAATCATGGAATTTGGTCCAGCTATGGTCAGTGAATTTCTGTTCTTTCATTATTCTATCCTCTATTTCTTCCAGGATTGGCTGCTGAAGTTGATGTGCTCTCACTTGATAAAAGAGCTCTTCAGCCTTTATTTCGAACGCTGTTTCTTTCAATCCTTGTTCCAGTTCGTCCATATCCAAGTCATCCCAATACGCAGAGTCTTTATTCTTTAAGTCATCAAATTCTTCAATGAGGTTCTCTGCTTCGTACTGGGCATGAACTCGAAGGGATGAGAGTTGGTCCAAAGATTGGGTGGTGGCCATAGAAGTCCGATGCCAGTGAAGAAGCAATGGGAGTTGGTCCAAAAACATGTGGAGTTCTGCTTGGGCAATGGGGTTGAGGACATAACCCCGAGTCAAAATATCACAAACCCATCGAAGGTTCTTGAGAGGAACATCGTTCTCAAAAACATTGAAAGGCAAGTGAGAGAAGGCCGCAAGCAGAAGTTGGGCTTGTTTTCGCTCGGTTGGAGTAGGGAAAGGTTGAGGCTTGTAAGGAGGAAAGACCTTATCCGCAGAGAGGGTAAGCCTCAGTTTCTCTGTCCAGCAGGGATTTTGCAGAGGAGGAGGTATGGGAGCTTCCATTTCGAGAGAAGGAACAAGGGCATTAATATAATCGAGCCAGTCAGAAGAGCAAAGCTTCGCCTTCTGGGCTAAGAATGATAGGTTGTACCCTTGTGCCTCTTCTGGGCGTCGGGTAGCATGCACTATCTTTGTAGACATAGAGGATGTGTACCATGCTACAAGCAGATTGTCCTCTAAACTGCGTTGGCGGTCGATGGGCACGTAAGGATAAACCACCGAACTTCGAGCGTCGGAAGGGAATTCTAGAGGATCAGTGAACTCGACAAAATGGTGATTAACTCGCTCCCTTAAATCACAGGCCTCAGGTTCTGACCAGCTTGCCCAGTCAGAAGCCCCAGCGGAAGAAGAAGCCACAGCCTTATCCCATGCAGAGGGTTATGAATTAGAAGAAGAACTTCCCATGTCCATATTCGCAACTTTCTGAATCAAATGATTGAGGGCAATACGTTCGTAGTCCAAGGGTGAATTAGAAGAAGAGCTTCCCATGTCCATATTTGCAGCTTTCTGAATCAAAGGATTAGGGGCAATGTGTTCGTAGTCCAAGGGTTGATAATTTGTAAAGGCTTCCATGACTTGAATATAGAAAGGTGGGTAAAGGTGGCTAATTAATGCATGGAGGTTCTTTCAAGGAGGAACAGCATCATCAGATGACTCTTCGTGTGCTCGATCAATAGAGGAGAAAATTGATTTGGCCATAAAAGATGTATCAGTCTGTTTGAATACTAAGGTGGTGGGGGTGTTCAAAAGATTGAAAGAGAGTTTAATGCAAATGATGAATGATGGTTGCATTTCTATAAGAATGCAAAGCCCATGCACGTTCTAAGGCGTGGATAAAAGACCTTGATCCACTAATATCACCAAGTATTGGGTATATTAGTGCGGGGGGTAATGTTGGCTACATATTTTGTATAAGCCAATTACAATTCAACATGTGGTAGAATAAGGGCAATACGGAAAGAATATTCAAGTCTTCGATCATGATCGTACACGTGGCAGTTAGTTTTGGTTCTTACGAGATCTGGGTAGCATTGGATCAACAAAGAGATGCAAAGTGATGTGGTTTCAACGGTTTCTCACATTCAAATTCAAAATTAGGAGGGAAGCCTAACTGCAAGTGATGGCATAGTGGAGCTAATCATAAGGCAACATGATCAGCGATCATGGAGGAGCAATTCGACGGTTGGAAATGCAGTTCGATGGTCATTCTTGAGAAGTATAAATAGCAGAGAAGGCCCCAGAAAAAAGCCCCAGACTCAGATCCAAAAAACCAGTCTTATTCTACTTTATTTCCTTTCTAGTTTTACATTTCCTGTTCTTTACATTTCTGTACTTTAAAATTCCTGCATTGCACTTCGTTCATAGGAGTAGTTTCAAGTAGATTGTTGCTGTAAACCTCTACGATGCTGAATTGGATCATTGTAAGTTTTTCATTTTAATGAAATGCTTCAATTGTTCTTCATTTAATTGTTATTTGCTTAATTCTCCTAAATCAAGCCACCAGTAAAAGTCCTCTTCATTGAGACTGAAAAAACTAAAATACAATCGTCTGATAATTGGTTGGCAATTAATTTTCTGTAAGGACTGATTGATCCTTGCTGGCACGCTCATAATTACAAAAATAACCTTCGAAAGCCAAAAAACCAACAGTTACTTCCGTGTAATCCTAATTCTATACTTACAAATAAATAAGGGAGCGCCTCTTTTAGGTCAAGAGAGAGTTGTATTTTTCTGATCATAGTGAAAACCGCAGCAGTCATGGACGTAGCTCTATTCTGGGATAAACCACGTAAATCTTTGTATTCTTGTGTGTGTGATTTTTTGATTCGTTTTTTCTTCCTTATTTGTTATTTCGTGACTCACCAATCTTGGATAGGAATGGTCAATTCCTAACATGTGTTAAGAGATGGGTGGTGGTGATTGCAGCACTATGAAACACGGGTACGGATATGAGTACGGATACTGGTATGATATGAGTACGTCGATATGTTAAAATTCAAAAAAAAAATAGGATGTGGATACGGCTTAGTACGCTTATAAAAAAATATTTATTTTTAATTTAGAGTAATGCAAAAATTAGTAAGGGCTCATTGGGCTTTTTTGGCTCAATGAGTCACAAAAGACAGAATAGACTCATGAGCCACAACAGACAAAACATCCCATCCAATCCCATAATCATTACACTCTTCTCTCACAAAAAAGTCAAAAAAGCCAAAAAGCCAAAAGCCCTTCCCAAACCAAGCTTTTGAGCCCAGGCTCATATAGCCAAAAAGCCAACCCACTTCCCAAACAGAGGCTTAAATTGTTTAATTTGTTAAGATCCAACCTATAATTAACATTTAATGCCAAAAGTAAAGGTATAAATTAAAATTAAATGTTCATATATTAAATAACTTACAAACTATAGTTTAATTTTAAAATCATACTAAGCATAAAACAAAAAATAAAAAAAAAAATCTAGTGAAATGAGTTTTATCTCTGTAATAGAATAAAATATTGTTTCAACTGAGATACGGCACGATTTCGGTATATACTAGGTATGTCTGGGTACGTCAAAAATTAAGAAGAAAAAATTTAGGTACATATTTCGTGTGTTCGGTACGTATATAGAAGTATCATATGAGATACTATACGCCGACAAATACTCAGTACGGATACAATATATTTTTTGAAATACCCCTGTTTCATGGCTACAGCAGTGGTCGGTATGGAGTTAGAGGGGATGGCAATGATAGTAATAATGTGTTGGCAAAATATTTTTTACTTTTTAAAAGTAAAAAAAAAATCCTTTTGTCAAAATAAATTTGTTTAACGTTGATCATTACAAATGTTTTTTATTAATTTTTCTAGACATATCACAAATTTAAAAAAAAAAATGCCTCAGGCTAATTACTTAATATTATTTTGAGCAATACTATATATAATTTTATTTTTTTGCCATCTTTTTCTATTGTCAGACACAAAGTAATGAGAGTATACATGAAACTTATTCACTTGTGTCGCAAAATGAAAAAATAAAGTAAAAAAATAAAATTATTTGTAAAATTTTCTTATTATTTTAATCTGTATGAAATATTTATGTCAGTGTTATTTGACTAATTATTGCATTTAACAACTGATATTAATTCATATCTTACAAAATTTAAACAGAAGGCCCTCTGGGTACTGAGAGAGATTAGTAAATACAAGTCAACGGAATGGTCTATCTATTGTGGATTATCAACTGGGATTGGTAATTCTTCCAGTACCTTTGCACATGCTAAACTCAGTTCTTGCAGAGCATTTATACCCTGTGATTAAAAGTAAAACAATTCACTTATTTTATGAAGTTAGATGCATAAAAAAATGAATAATACTATAGAGAAATGTTATGTATCAATTAGTGTATTATCTAGTGTATTAATAAATGATGTGGTATCATTTTAAAAATTTTGAATGTTATAATTTGTATACTAAATAGAATCAGTGATAATATCATAATATTAATTGGTACACTAATTAATATATGTAACACCATCGAAAAAAATAGTGATGCCACTGTGAGTTTTTTGGGAAGTACAACAAATATAAACTTTAGCCATAAATGCATGCTGCTAATCATAAAATTTTCCGACAAACGCTAAATAATTCATAACTTAAGTCTTGTTTATCGTAACTTAAAAAAATTAAAAAGTTACTATCCTATTTAAGTCATATTATCTTATTTAAGTTATATCATCTCTCTACCGTATCACTTCAAACCCAACTCATACTTAATCTATATTTCATAAAAAGTCAAAAAAATACACTTATTTAGATCATTCCAAACCACCCCTTATTATGCACTCGTTGGAGGAAGCAAGGTTGGATTGGATTTGGGGTTATTTTAGCTATAAAAATAGAAAATAAGTTTTTAATTTAATATGACAAAATATCACATCCAACCCATAATCATTACCTTATTTCTCTCACAAAAAATTAAAAAAGCCAAAAAATCCTTCCCAAACAAGACTTTTTAGTCCCAGACTAAAATAGTCAAAAAATCAAAAAATTAAAAAGCCAATCTACTTCCCAAACGAACTCAAATGATTCATTAGATTTACATTACATCAGGCATAATACAACCGTAACTTTTATAACACATTACAATTTTTATAACAAAATTTTATAATTTTTTTATGATAATACCCTTTTCAGTGGTGCACATCATAAATTTATCGTTCTTCCATTTTGGACTAGGGCAAATTACAAACACCCCCTCGAGATTTGGTGAAAATACAAATTTCTCCCTAAGGTTTGAGAAATTACATCCCGCCCCCTGAGGTTTATATTTCCATAACAAATTGTCCCTTGAGATTTTTATTTTCATACAGATTTTCCCCTAATTTCTCCTAATTTGTTATGAAAATTTGACCCTCAGGGGACAATTTGTAATTTCTCAAACCTCATGGGAGAATCTGTATTTTCACCAAACCTCGAGGGAGTGTTTGTAATTTGCCCTTTGGACTAAGAACTGGTCTTTCACCATTCCAGCAAGAAATTGCCCCACAAACTTTTGAATCCTTCCAAAGTAATCAATTGTTGATAATTTTTAAAACACTAGCCATTTAGGCTTCTTCTTATGAAGCCCTCAAAGTTGGTATTAGCTTAGCTTACTATTTCCACATGATTCTTTCGAAGTTGGAACACTTCATTTATTGAGCAAATGTCAAGAATTGCACCCCTATTAATTATAAAAATTATTTAAACATGATACTCTCACATTTAGGACACTGATGGGCCGAAACATCAAGAGTTAAATCCACCAATTGGGATGAGATCTTGTATCATCAAATTCTTTTGTTATAATTCATTTTTAATCATATGATCATATCATTGTGTGATTGGAAATATATTGAAAAAGAGAAAATATTTCAAAATAATGAATTCTTAACCCATAAACTATAAAAATAAATAAACATATACCCATATATTTGCATGAATTCTAAAATAGAGATTTTAGGACAGTGCTATGCCAACAAAAATCCCAAAAAAGGTTATAAAATAATATAATAATCATAATCTTATTACTTTATTTATGACAAATATTGAAAAGTCTTGTATATTGGTGAATATGTGTTGGCTTTTTGGCTTTTCGAAGGATAGTTTTGTAAATGCGAGCGCGCCAGCAAGGATCAATCAGTCCTTACAGAAATTATAATTGCCAATCAATTTATCAGACGATTGTGTTTTTTAGTTCTTTCAGCCTCAATGAAGAGGACTTTTACTGGTGGCTTGACTTAGGAGAAATTAAGAAAGATAACAAGCAATATGAAGAACAATCGCAGTGTTTCATTAAAAATGAACACTTACAATAGTCCAAACTCAGCCTCGAAGAGGTTTACAGCAACAGTCTACTTGAATCTACTTGAAACTACTCCTAGGAATCGAAGTGCAGTGCAGATATTTAAAGGACAAGTATTTAAAGTGCAGGTATTTAAAGTGCAGGTATTTAAAGTGCAGGAAATGTAAAACTGGGAAAGAAAATATAAAGTAAATGACTGGTTTGTATGATCTGAGTCTGGGGGTTTTTTCTGGGGACTTCCTTGCTATTTATACTTGCTAAGGATGACCTTCGAACTGCACTTCAAACCGTCGAACTGCTCCTCCATGATTGCTGATCATGCTGCCTTAGAAGTAGTTCCACTACGCCATCACTTGCAGTTAAACTTCCCTCTTATATTTGAATTTGAATATGAGTAACCGTTGAGGCCACGTCATCTTTCGTTTCTTTATTGATCTGGTGCTACTTGGATCACGTGAGAACCAATTGTCATCGCCACGTGTACGATCAGGATTGAAGATATGAATCATCTTCCCATAATACCCTTATTCTGCCACGTGTCAAATTGTTATTGGCTTTTACAAAATATATAGCCAACATTACCCCCCGCACTAATATACCCAATACTTGGTGATATTAGTGGATTAAAAACTTTTCCCGCGTTTTTGGAATGTGCACGGAATCTACTTTCGGGAAACATAACCGTCACCCATTTGGTGATCATTAGCATTAACTCTCAAATTATTGAATATTTCAATATCTTTAGCATCCGAACGGATTATGGCTCAATCAACTTCTCATTCTACTGATCAAGCATACGAAGAGCCATTGAGTAATGCTGTTTCCCCTCGAAAGAATCTTCACGCATTCATTAGCCATCTTTATCCGCCCTTCCATATTCAGGTTGTGGAGGCTTTTGCAAATTATCAAGCTTTGGACTATGCGCATATTGCCATTAACCCTTCGATTCACAACTCCGTAAATACAAGAAGTTCTTCCTCTAGCATCCCTTTGTACTTTGAACAAACTACCCTCAAATCTTTGCTTCGATAAGTTACAAATATGGATTCGGGAAGTTCTTCTTTGCACACCTCTGCATGGGATGAAGCTATAACTTCTTCATCATCTGGGACTTCTGGTTGGACAAACTGGTCGTCCTCTGAGACTTATGACGTAAGGGAGCGCATCAACCATCATTTTGTTGAGTTTACTGATCCCTTGGAGTTTCCTTCCTTCGCTCGAAGTTCAGTAGTCTACCCTTACGTGCCCATTGATTTTCGACGTAGTTTAGAAGAAAATCTGCTCGTGGCCTGGTATACCTCATCCATGCCTACAAAGATAATGCATCCTACCCTGCGCCCGGAAGAAGCACAAGGATACAGTCCTTCATTCTTAGCCAAGAAAGCGAAGATTTGTTCTTCTGATTGGCTTGATTACATTAATGCCTTTGTTCCTTCCACTCCCACGCCATCTCTTACAATAGAGGCATCCACACCTTCTTCTTCATCTTCTGAATTTGAAGCCTCTACTCCTTCTCCTCCTCCCGCTCTTTCCTGGATAGAGAAACTAAGGCTTGCTCTTCCAATGGACAGAGTCTTTTCACCTTACAACCCTCCATTATTCCCTTCTCCAACTGAGCGGAAACAAGCTCAACTTCTGCTAGCGGCTTTCTCTCACTTGCCTTTCAATGTTCTTGAAGATGATACCCCTCTCAAGAACTTTCAATGGGCTTGTGATATTTTGACCAGGGGCCATATCCTTAACCCCATCGCCCAAGCAGAACTTTACCTATTTCTGGACCAACTTCCAGTGCTTCTCCACTGGCATCGAAATTCTCTGGTTGCTACGCAATCTTTGGATCAACTCTCATCCCTACGAATTCATGCTCAATACGAAGCCGAGAACTTCCTCGAAGAGTTCGATGACTTCAAAAATAAAGAATCTGCGTATTGGGACGATTTGGTTATAGATGAGCTGGAACAAACACTGAGGGAGGAAGCTTTCGAAATAAAGGCTGAAGAGCTCTATTATGAAGTAAGAGCACATCAGCTTATGCAGCCAACATTAGAGGAGATAGAGGAAATAATAAAGAAAGAACAAAAATTTATTGATCATTGTTGGATGAAATTCCATGACCTTGTTATTTATTCTATTCCTTATTTTTATGAGCTAGAATTCGTACCCAGATAGGGTCACTTGATGTAACTGTTTTGGCTTTAGTACAAACAAAGTCTTTTTACATTTGTCATTGTTTGATTTTGTTCCTTTTGTCTTTAAAAGCCAACCCATAGCTTCGAATTAAACAATCTCATCCTTCGAATCTGGATTTAATTGTCTAATGAAACGCTAAAAGAGTCAACATGTCAGTTTATGGGGTGTTGTTGACAATTCTGGCTGTTATTACCTGGAATCAATGCTCTGAACTTATTAACATTACCCTTCGGAACTAACTATAGCCAATATATGATCATGGTTAATGTAACCAATCAATTTCAAATTAACTAGTTTGCCTCGAAGAGTAATCCACATTGTTCTGGTTCAAAAGCAATTCCCCTTTTTTTTTTTTTATATGTATTAAAACCAAATATTGGTTTCAATGCGTCGAACAGTGCTCCTCATCCCTCAAAGGATCCGAAGACTTGCTTTGAAGGTCATTACTTTGATAAACGGGCCCTAAAACCCCTTGAAGTAGACCAATACTCGAACAGTCCAGTGTATTCGAACATGAGTACGCTTCGAAGCTGGCTTCCGTACTTCGAAGCCATAGTTGTTTGAATTTTTGCGCCAAAATTCGGCTTCGAAGCCAAATATCTTGCTTCGAAGCTGGCATCAGCGTCCGGAATGTGCTCTTCCCTCCAAAAATTATCAATATTGGAAAGAACTCCTCGTATTCGTACTTTTAGTACATAACGATTTACGCAATATATCTTTCAGACACGGAACCTTTTAAAAGCCCTTTTGCTTTGTACTCTGAAATCACTTGCTCTTTTGACACACAAACCCTACCGATCTCCTATTAAACCCCTCTTCCTCATTACTTGCTATCAATGGATCCTTCCTCACTAAAAGTGTTTACTGATGATCGTATCAGTCCTACCTTGGCTTTGAAGCGATGTATTGACGAAGAAATCACTAAACTGTCATCTGGTGAGTCAAGCCACATAGATGGGCGTCTTTTCGTGCCTCGTCATAGCGACAAACAGGAATACGTTCTTGGCCCTATCTTTTGGGAAGCTCCTGCTCAACTCGCAGCCCTATATCCTCGCTTGGAGGACCATTTTCTTCTTTACGAAGTAGGGCTTGATTGGGGAAACTGGAGGGTGAATCGTCCTCACCGTTGCTGGCCGACAATGAGGACTGAATGGGAAGAATGGTATGACAGAGTTGTACCTGCAAGAGAAGATGACCTGCAAGAGCTCTGTATCCTCGATGCCCTTCGTCTTTCCAGGTTCATCATTCCTGAGGACCCTTTCTTGATACCTGCTGCCTTATGTTTCTGGAATATGGCTTTTAATTTCTTTCAATTTCGGTGCGGCATGATGGCCCCCACCGTTCTTGATATTTGCCATCTCTTAGGGCTTTCTCCACATGGTTCTCCATTTACTCCCAACTATCCAGACCTTCCTGTTAAGTTTTCCCTCCCGTCCTTAAGCTCCTCTTATAGTGATTTTGTAAAATCTGAAAATAAAAGGGAAGGTCCTGTGAGGGACAGAGAGCTATTTTCCTTCATTTTATATTGGTTATGCAAATTCCTCTTTTGCAACTCATCTCAGAGGATTATGCCTGAGTTTGTCCCTCTCGCGAAGGCACTTGTTTTGAAAAAACATATAGCTCTTGCTCCTTATCTTTTAGGTCATGTCTACAGAGTCTGTTCCCAATTTTGTGAAAAACCTCTTGATGCCAACCAAGGAGGTCCCTTCTGGGTACTTCAACTTTGGCTCTTCGCCTATTTCACTGACCTACACCCCAAATGTCTAAAATTCCTTGTTCAGGACCCTAGTACTTATGGGGAAAAGTATGCTAGGATTGCCCTTTACCCTGCTTCATTCGCTTACTACTTTACCTTTTTTTATCAACTCCCCATTTCTCCATCTGCCTCTTTCTTTTGTCCTTTTGAAGCCAATAAAGGACCAACCTGGCTGCAAGCTTTCCTGGCTGATAAAGAATGCTCCACTTCTCCTCACAAAGACATGTGGGCCTCTATACTACTACCAAGGGAATTGTTCATTGGTAGTCTAAACCCTCGAGCTTACAAATGCATATCTGAGGTGTACTGCCCTTCTCAATTTGCCAGACAATTTGGACTCACTCAAGGGATACCAGTTCCTCTTTGCAGTCTCTCGAATGTCCATCTTACTGTCAGAGATTCGAAAATATCCAAATCGAGACTAGAGACGGCCATTCTCAAATTACTGAAAGAGTTGAATGAGTTCCAATTTGTCCCTTTTCTTCCGTATGGTTCAGTCTTGAAAAGATTCCAGAACTGGTGGACAGTCAATATGGAAGTGCGCTTATCTGAACATCCCCATGACTTGCTGGTAGGATTGGGAGTGCCTTCGAAGGCTAAGTCAGCGACATCTCATGAGGCTGCCACAACTAAACCTACAGCTTCATCCCCTCCAGCTAGAGTTACTAGAGCTACTTCGAAGAAGGGTAAACATTTTCAGACTTCTCCTTTTCCTTTCTTTTGAATCTTTTGTTCCTTCCCTTTACACTTTTGTTCTTTTGTGCAGGGCCTCCACATGAAGAATCTCCCAAGAGAGCTGAAACTTTAGCTGTTCTCAAAAAGAAACAACAAGAACAAAAACACAAAAGGAATCTAGTCCTTCCTCCTGAGGAATCCGAAGAAGAGGTTGAGCAAGAGCCCTTGCAGAGAACAAAGAGACAAAAGATAGCTGCCTCCCTTCCTGATACAACTAAGCATTCTTCTTTCGGAACACCCACTACAGTAATGGAGGAAGCACTTACCTCTGAAAAATCTGAAACTCAAATTGAAGAGAGGGAGATTGATAAAGAACCAGTAGTATCACTGCCAAGGAGGCAGAGAAAGAAGATGACTGTTTCTGCTGCTGACTTGGTGGAAGATCCGATTCATAAAGCCGCTGCCAAGGCAGTGGAACAAGAACATTCCAAAGCAATAATCGTTTTTGAGAGGGCTGAGAAGAAACGGCAGCAACAGTTTCTGAGAGATGAAGCTGCTGCTGCTGATGTGTTACAAAGAGAAATTGTTCGAAGACAACAAATTGCCGAACGTTATTCTCTTCCAAGTTCTCCCATCAATATCAACATTTCTGAAACAAGTAATTTCTTTCATTCTTCTGTTGCTTTTCTTTTGTTAACTTTGACGCTGGATTATGACATTGCTTTTCGTCTCTTCTTCTTTTTGCAGCAACACCCACTGCATTCATCTTTCCATTGAGGCCTCCCTTAATTTCAATTGAGGTCGATCAAATGCAGAATGTGAGGGTCGTTCAAATCGCACTCCCACTTTCAAGGCCTACATTTGAAGTGCCTTCTTTGAGCCCCATCATTCCTCCATCTCTTTTCCTTGGTCTAGAACCATATCTTCCTTTTTTGGCTTTTAACCCGCCTCAATATGCTTCTTCGAGCCTCGCTCTTCCTTCTTCCAAGGATATTCCAGTTGATTCTCCCACAGAGGGTACTGGTAGTTCTCCAGTTCATAATTTATCACCTATGTCCATTTCCAGCCCCTCTTCACTAGATTCATTGGTGACTAAAACCATAGAGGCTGCCAAAGATGCTCCATCCATTTCTCCCATCCCCATGCAGCCCTTTGTGTCTTCCACCACAATACTTTCTATGCCCTTCATGTCTAGGGATGAGGTAGACATCTTCGAAGGAAGACTCGCTAGTCTTTTCAATGTACCTTCTACCTCTCCAACATTTAGTGCTGAAGCTGAGCCATTAGTCTTGGCTAACTCCTTGCTGGAGATTTTCGAGAGTCCTTCTCCCAGTAGCAAGCCTCCTGCACCTTCAATAGATCTAGACACATGTTTGGAACTGCTAACTTCCTTTTCGAGGATTCCCTTCGAGGCTCTTCAAAGGCCTATCATTAGAAATGGGTTTCTTCAGTGTTGCAACATTGCTGAACAGTCTAGTATGAATGTCTCAAATCATCTATCTCAGGCTGCAGCTACTATTGATTTTTATCTCAACATCTGTCATGCTGCTAAGACTGCGGATGAGAAGCTGGTTAGAGACCAGAGTTTTGTTTCTCAAGTGCATACTAAAGTAGCAGATCTCAAGGAACAACACTCTTCTGTCTCCCAGTTTCGAATCCAACTGCTGGAGAAAAAAGCTCAACTTGAAGAGGAGTTGGCTGCAGTAAACCAAGCCTTGGTTCGAACTGATACCAAATTGCAACTTACCAACCAAGAGCTAGCTGACCGAAAAGAAGACATGGCTGCAGCTATTCAACTGTTTCCAGCACTTAGCCATAGGAAGTCCACTGTACAAAAACAATTAAGACATTGTAATGATTTTTGGGCCAATCTGTGGCACAATGTATTTAATTCTTTATAAAAGAACAAATTTTGTCTATCATTTAAGTAGTCTTATGTTTTCGTAGTTGATGCTTTATGTTATTCCTTGTGTTTCCCAAATGGTTGGAAAATAAGGTTTTAAATATCTGCCATTAATCTTTTTGGGATGTACATAACCATTCAAATTTCTTAAATGATATGCCCCAAAAGGCAGAACTCTATGAATTTGATATGGTCCTTCCCAATTAGGTGACCATTTGCCAAACTTATGGCTTTTAATCCCTATTGGGAGTATTGTTTTCCATACCAAATCACCTTCATCAAAGCCAATGTGTTTGACCCTTTTATTATAATTCTTGGCTGCTTTCTCCTTCTGGAAAAGAATGCTATTTAATGCCAAAATTCTGGCTTCATCTATGCCTTCTAATTCCAAGCACATGCTTTGATGGTATTGCTCAGGATCTAACTGATCTTGGCATCTTACCCTTAAAGATTTAACATTGATTTCCACAGGTAAAACTGCATCATGCCCATATACCAAGGCATAAGGAGTAACCCCTGTGCTTGACCTAGGAGAGGTTCTGTAAGCCCATAACACATCCAACAACAGGTTATGCCAATCCCTAGGATTATCCTCCACAACCTTTTGTATTCCCTTTTTTAAGGACTTATTGGATGATTCGGCCTGACCATTAGCTTGTGCATAATAGGGTGTGGAATTAACAAGGCTAATTCCAAACTCTGCCACAAAAGACTTCACCATTTTCCCATCGAACACAGTCCCATTATCAACTGTTATGGTTTGTGGAATGCCAAATCTATGGATCAGATCTTTAATGAACCCAATAACCTCTGTTTGGTCTACAGCCTTGTATGGCTTAGCTTTGACCCACTTAGTGAAGTAATCGGTAGCCACTAAAATGAAACAATGATGTTTCGAAGAAGGTGGGTGTATTTTTCCCATCATATCCATGGCCCATCCTCTGAATGGCCAGGGCTTTACTACTGCATGTAGGTCAGTTATGGGTACATGCCTTATTGTGCCATGCTTTTGGCATGCCTGGCAGCCCTTTGCATATTCTATGCAGTCTTTAAGGATAGTTGGCCAGTAGTAAGAATGCCTTCGAAGCAACCATCTCATCTTTACGCCGGGTTGATGAGCACCACAAATGCCTTCATGAACCTCAGCCATAGCTGTTAATGCTTCTCTTGGGCCTAAACATTCCAGCAATAGGCCATCTCCCCCCCTTTTATAAAGAGCATTACCATACATGATGTATTGCATAGACTGTAATTTAACTTTTCTGCTGGCCTTCGAAGATGGACCAGCCAAATACTGCATTATTGGATGCCTCCAATCTTGTTCTTGCAAGTCATTATGATTGACTTCTAAGACTACATTCCTTTTATTCAAAGGTGGTATCAATTTTTGATATGTTGTTTGGCCTATGCTCCTTTGGGTATTATCCCTTCTCTTGAAGTTCGAAGCTTTCTGAGCCACATCATTAGCTCTATTGTTCAAGAATCTTGGAACATGGGTTACATTTGCTACTTGAAATTGAGAAAGCAGATGTAATGCAACAACATAATATGGTAAAATACTTATGCTTTGACACTTGAAAATCCCATTTACTTGGTTAACCACCAACTGAGAGTCTCCAAATATATCAACTGCATGTACTTGTAATCCAATAAGGATCTCTAGCCCCACTATTAAGGCTTCGTACTCAGCCTGGTTATTGGAACAAGTAACTTCGTCCACTCTGAAACCATGTGTGGTTTCTACTCCTTGTGGAGATTTAATCACAATACCAATTCCAACTAAACCATTGGCTTTCGATCCATCGAACCACATCTGCCATGGCTCAACACTGGTCATGCCAAGTTCCATTACTTCTTGGTTCTCTGTTTGAGATGGATGGTCTGCTAAAAAATTGGCTAAGACTTGCCCTTTTACTGCCTTTTGAGGGACATATTCTAAATGAAATTCTGATAAGGCTAGTATCCACTTGCCAATTCTTCCCCTCAACATAGGTCTTGACAACATATACTTAACCAAATCTGTGGTTGCAATCACCAAGACAGTTGTAGGTAAAAGATAATATCTTAATTTCATTGCAGCAAAATACAAAGCAAGGCACAGCTTTTCGACAGCTGAGTATTTACATTCACAAGAATTTAAAAACCTACTAAGGTAATAAACAGCTTGTTCCCTGCCTTCTTCATTGTCCTGGGCCAAGAAAGCTCCCAATGAATCTTCTGCTGCAGCTATATACAACTTCAAGGGCTTGTTTCCCTTTGGTGGCATCAGTACTGGAGGATTGGCCAAGTAGGCTTTAATACCTTCGAAAGCAGTTTGATGCTCTGTTGTCCAAACAAATTCTTCTTCATCCTTCAGCCTTAACAAGGAAGAAAATGCTTTAGTTTTCCCAGCAGTGTTAGAAATAAACCTTCTAAGAAAGTTAACCTGCCCAAGGAACCTTTGTAATTCTTTCTTACTTGATGGAGGCTTAGCTTCGATGATGGCTTTGGCTTTGTTCTGATCAATCTGTATTCCTTTCTTGTGCACCACATAACCCAAGAAGTTTCCAGATGATACACCAAAGGCACATTTGAGAGGATTGAGTTTTAGCTTGAACTTCCTCATTCTTTCAAAAGCTGTTTCCAACTGAAACAGATGTTCTTTCATGGACTGGGATTTCACTATAATGTCGTCAATATAACACTCTAGATACCCTCCAATGAGATCATGAAAGATGGTGTTCATAGCCCTTTGATATGTTGCCCCAGCATTCTTCAGGCCAAATGGCATCTTAATCCATTCGAAGGTGCCAATATTTCCAGGACATCTGAATGCTGTCTTGTGGATATCCTCCTCCGCAATGCAGATTTGGTTATAACCAGAATGCCCATCCATCATTGACAAAACTTGGTGCCCTGCTGAACTGTCTACCAGTAGGTCCACTATAGGCATAGGGTACTCATCTTTGGGAGTAGCTAGGTTTAAGTTTCTGAAATCGATGCATACCCTCATTTTACCATTCTTCTTAACTACAGGTACAATATTAGATAGCCATTCAACATACCTGGCTGTCCTAATAAAGCCTGCTTTAAGTAGTCTAAGGATCTCTTCTTTGACCTTCTGAATTACTTCTGGACTCATCCTTCTCGGTTTCTGCTTGTATGGCTTGAAATTTGGCTTCATAGGGAGTCTATGTTCCACTAATGACCTATCCAATCCTGGTAGTTCATTATAAGACCACGCAAAGCAATCTTTGTATTTCTTTAGAACAACCAATAACTGGTCTCTGTCCAGAACGTTCAAACAAGCACTTATGTAGGTTGGTTGTTGTACAGAACCTTCCCCTAAATTCACTTCTTCTAAGGGGTCTTGTGTCTGAGAACTTACTAGAGCTTCCTCTTTGATTCCTTCTACCTTCGAAGCATATTTCTTGCTTTGCTCCACTCGCAAGTTCTCTGGTTCCACATCCTTACCTTCTTCCTCATAGACAAAATCTGTCCATAAGGCATCCTCCTCTTGTATCTCCTGGACCTTTGTCTCAATGTCCAATGCGCAATATTTCCCAAGGGTCAAAACTCTGACCTGTAACTGCTCTTGTTTACAGCCAATCATCATGGCTTCTCTTTCTTGCTCCTGTACTTTCTGGACTATTGCTTCTACGTCCAATGGTGAGAATTTAACCAGAGCCAAAGACTTGGCTTCTTGCTCTTCATCTCTTTGCCTATAACCAGGCATCATTGTCATCTTTCACGACAGCCTCTTCATCAGCACTCTCTTGGACTAAGTGCTTTAGGTGTGTCACTTCCTCATCAGCCGTCACTTCGGCTGAGCCATCAGCTTTCCTCAGTATACTGAGTGGTGTTACTCCCTCAATATACAACTTGGCCTCTGCAAAGTCTGCACAGGCTATGAAGGGTTGAGGATCTGCATCAATTTCCTCTGTCTCTCCATTACCCAAGGCCATCATGATCTTCTGATGCAAAGAGGAAGGCACACATTTGTTGGTGTGGATCCAATCTCTCCCAAGTAAGGCATTATATTTGGCATTGCTGTCGATGACGAAGAATGCTGTCATACAATCCCTGGTTCCCACACTCAAATTAATAGGCAGAATCCCTTGAGCCATCTGTTTATCTCCAGCAAAACCAGCAATAGTCGTGCTGGTTGGGATCAACCTGGGATTCTTTTTCCCTAGTTTCTTCAAAGAAGATTTCGGTAATAAGTTCACTGCTGCCCCATTGTCTACCAGGACTCGGTTTAGCTGTATCCCATCAAAGAAAGCCTTGATGTACAAAGGCTTGACATGCTGGGTCATGGAATTTGAGGGATATTCAAAAGGGTATGAGAGGTTGATGCTCACTTCTTCCTCGCTCTCATACTCAGTTTCCATTGGAGTAGCCATTTCAGGAGCATCCTGTACCATACTCACTTGTGACTCTTCACTAGATACAGGAATTGGATCCATGTCTTGGTCACCATGACCCTCATTTTCAGCCTGGAATTCATGAGGTAGTATGTGTACCATATTGACTGATACAGGGGGAAATGAGCCAAACTGAATGGCTGACTGTACCTTCTTCCCCTCTTGGCTACCTTGCTCAGTGTCCTCAGCAGCATCCTCCATGCTGCACTCTGGTATTTCATTGATAACTGATCCCTTTGAAGGATCCTTTTCAACTGGTTCTTCAGTCAGAAATGTATGTTCAGCCATGAAGGCTTCGAACATTTCTTCTTCTGCCATTTCCTTCTTTTGGCGCATGTCAATCTCGTCTCCCACTTCACTATCACTTTCCATCAGAGCCTTCTCCAATCCTGCCAAACTAGACTTCTCCCTGGCCTTTAGTTCAGAATGAACTTGGGCCAATTGTTCTCTGCTACAAACCACTTTGCTTTGCAGAGTCGGCTTTGGAGTATGATCTGACTTCGAAGTTTTCTTTCCTTCTGTCTTGACCTGTGAAGAACTCTCTCCACTTTCTTTCAGATCTTGCTGGTACTGGGTATACCTGCGTTGAATTTTCCTTCTTTGTGATCTGGAAATGACTGGGACCATGTCTGGTTCCTTTGTCTTTGGATGTTTAAGTAACACCCAATTGTTTGGGGCCACCAAAGGAGGCTTGACCATCCTGCCTTGGTTTCCAACATCCCTTTGAGTAGGCGCCTCCCTAGGTTTGTTCTGCATTACAAACCAATCTGGGACCCCTGGTACCCACGAGCTTACTGATCCAGATGTCGAACTGTTTCCTTCTACCTTCGAAACCATCTTCGAAGCTGGCTGTGAAGGTAAATGCTTGGCTCTGACTTCATGTTTTGAACCTGATTCAGTCCTTCGATGAAAAGAGCCATTTTCTGTCCTTCGCAGGGTTGGTCTAAAAGGCCAATCTCTGGCTTTACTCCCATAACCTGGACCCCTCTCCAATCTTCTTTCAGAATGGTTGCTTTCTACTCTGTAGTAGTTAGGTGGCCTAGACTCATACACAGGCCTCTTGCCTTTAACATGTATTCTGTCCACTACAGGTTCCACCACTAATGGGCGTTGCCTGTCACCAGCCGGATACGGCCTTTTGTTGTGAGCATTGGTTGATTTAGGACGTCTCTGAACATCCTTATAGTATTGCTTCCCATCAATTGGAAGCCCCTTTAACCATTTGTAACTTAATCTGCATCTAGGACACATCCTCTGCACTACAGCTGCTTCGAGAGAATCATCGTCCAGTGCTTCTTCATCAGAGTGTTCCCTCTGACGTGAGAAACCTTGTCCAATAGTTGGTGGGTTTCCAATCTCCTTCTTGGCAGTCGTCTGGTTGGCAATATGCATTTGCACGTTGACCTCTTCCAATTCCTGCAGAGATAGATTCTGAAAGTTTGGTACAACCACATTAGCCGCGCTTTCTCCAACTTCTGGAAATGGGTTGCTGTCAATTCCCATGGCTTTTTCTGTTTTGGCTGGGAACTTCAAACTTCCTTTTCGAATTTGCTCTTGGATCCTGTCTCGAAAAACAATACAGGTTTTAGTTGAGTGAGACCAAGAATTATGCCATTTACAGTACACTTTTCCTTTAAGTTCTTCTGGAGATGGCAGTTTAACTCCTTTTGGTAACTTAAGGAAATTGGCTGCAAGCAAATGATCAAAAATGTCATCTGCTTTTGTTAAGTCAAAAGAATACTTTCGGTGAAAGTCTTTCTTTTTAAACTGTTGGTCGATGGTTGTATCCTTATGAATTAATGCTTCACAGATTACAGGTTCTTTGCCCACAATCTCTGCTGCATCAATCTCATAATTGGGATCTCTATAATACGTCTTATACGAAGCATTATTTCGATCTTGTTCCTCCTCTAGTAATGCTTCATATCGAGACACCTTATAGGTTAATTCGACCAAATCCCTAAATTCAGTTGAGTCAAATTTCTTTCGAAGCCTGAACTCTAAACCGTTTTGAGCCAATCTTACAAATTCTGACTCTGGAAGGATGACCCTACATTTATTTCGAGCCCTTTTAAATCTGGCAATAAACTGAGTAGCCTTTTCTTCAGGCCTTTGACTCAATCTTGCCAAGTCTGCCATAGACACCTCTGGCTCCGATTGGAAGAATTGGGCATGAAATGCCTCTTCCATTTGTTGCCAATTTTGAATGGAGCCAGGTGTAAGGTTGATATACCATACAAAGGCTCCCCCAGTCAGGGAGTTTGGAAATAATCTCAGTTTCATGTAATCATGATTAGTGAATTCACCACATTGAGCAGCGAATCTGGCAATGTGCTCTACTGTTGATTGATTTCCAGTTCCATAGAACAAGGTAAAATCTGGTATTCTGAATCCTCTTGGATATTCATGTACCCTATCTACCCATTCTGGGTATGGTTTTCTGTATACAGGAGTCTGGACCCCCCGAGCCATCGGTCCACACATCTCCCTAACAATATCAACAATTTGGTCCCTAGGGACCATATTCTGTGCCTGCTGAACCAGTACTGGAGGAACAAACACAGGGTTTGGTGGACAAACTTGTGCTTGTGGCCCTCTTGGTCCATAAGGTGGTACATTCGGGACTGGTTGCCCCTGTGGTACAGGTTGCTGTTGGGGATATGGGTAACCCCTTTGAGCCTGTCCTGCGAAGGGACCTGCGAAAGGTGCTGGAACAGGTGTTGTGTCTCTTCCATTTACAGGAAAACTCTCCAACCCCCCGGGTATAAATTCAAACAAAGGATTATTATATCCCCTAGTGCCAGGTATGGCTTCGAACATGGGATTTGTAACCACTCTCATGCCAATTTCTTGTACTTGCCCAGATCCACCAACATGTGTGGCTTCATTGTTGGGTACTGAGGCATTTTGGCCTACTACAGGCCTTGAAATGGGTTCATACCAAGACTGAGGCGATGGTCTTTCATAATTCTGAGTACTAGTCTGACCATTAGATTGTCCATTAATTTGCATAGGCTGTTTTTCTCTAGCCAATCTTTGCTGAGGGACATTTAAAACTTCCTCTGTGTGTCTTGTATTTGTTGGTTGGTGGTTACTCATTCGATCCAAAAAGGATGTTGCCCACCTTTCCATGGTGTTCATTAATTGTTGTCCCATAGCATCTACTAAGCCATCCCACGGATTTGTTGGCTGAGTAGATGGAACGGTGGATGTTCCAATTCCTTGGTTTCGTCCAATATTATGAACATATGGTTCTTGTCCAGAAGTACTGGTCTGTTCGACCATAGGTTCTGATAACATAGGAGCCTCCACAGGATGTGTTATCACATTATCCTCTGGATTAGGTATTTCTACCTCTCCTTCTACGCCTTCTTCCAGACGTTCATTTTCTCCTTGTCGTCTTCTTCTAGCCATTTTAAATTAGGTCCCACCGGGCGTGCCAAAAATATATGTTGGCTTTTTGGCTTTTCGAAGGATAGTTTTGTAAATGCGAGCGTGCCAGCAAGGATCAATCAGTCCTTACAGAAATTATAATTGCCAACCAATTTATCAGACGATTGTGTTTTTTAGTTCTTTCAGCCTCAATGAAGAGGACTTTTACTGGTGGCTTGACTTAGGAGAAATTAAGAAAGATAACAAGCAATATGAAGAACAATCGCAGTATTTCATTAAAAATGAACACTTACAATAGTCCAAACTCAGCCTCGAAGAGGTTTACAGCAACAGTCTACTTGAATCTACTTGAAACTACTCCTAGGAATCGAAGTGCAGTGCAGATATTTAAAGGACAAGTATTTAAAGTGCAGGTATTTAAAGTGCAGGTATTTAAAGTGCAGGAAATGTAAAACTGGGAAAGAAAATATAAAGTAAATGACTGGTTTGTATGATCTGAGTCTGGGGGTTTTTTCTGGGGACTTCCTTGCTATTTATACTTGCTAAGGATGACCTTCGAACTGCACTTCAAACCGTCGAACTGCTCCTCCATGATTGCTGATCATGCTGCCTTAGAAGTAGTTCCACTACGCCATCACTTGCAGTTAAACTTCCCTCTTATATTTGAATTTGAATATGAGTAACCGTTGAGGCCACGTCATCTTTCGTTTCTTTATTGATCTGGTGCTACTCGGATCACGTGAGAACCAATTGTCATCGCCACGTGTACGATCAGGATTGAAGATATGAATCATCTTCCCATAATACCCTTATTCTGCCACGTGTCAAATTGTTATTGGCTTTTACAAAATATATAGCCAACAATATGATGTTTTAGAGATAATGTTATCAAATGAACTGAGATACAGCTACTAACATTGAGGCCTATTTTTTTTATCCAAATATAGAAAGAAGTCCAAATCATCAGTTATTTAGGCCAAGTTTGGCATACTTCAAAAAATTCATCTTTTTATCTTTTTATCTTTTTTTCATCACATCACCTCTCTACTTTTCTGCATATCTTTTCGTAAAAAGACAAAAAGTACACTTATTTAAGTCATCGCAAACAACCCCTTAATTAGGACCTCCCCCCCTAACACACACGCGCGTGGGCCCCCCAACACACACACGTGGGGGTTGGGAATTGGAAGAGAAGAAGAAAAAAAAAAAATTGACCAATCAAAAGCAAAGGGTCATGGGAGTGACTCCCAAAGGGGGTCCAAATTTTTTTTCTATTTAAAATTAGACTAGATATACTTATTCGTGTTTAATTATCTGAAGGCCAGTAATTACAAAGAACATGTACACCGTCATGCCGGCCTACTCCTGCCTTCACAACCATGACCGCGTCCTCTTTGCTTTGCTCGCCCACACACTACTTTTTTTCGAAAAAATATTATGGACCCTCCTCAATTAATTTTTTATTAAAAAATTACGGTGGTGCTTAAGGTCTCGAATTTGCCTCAAATTTTTTTTTTGCACTGTGTTAATTAGTGTTTTTTTTTTTTTTTTTTAAGAGTGATTATGTGTAAGGATGTGTCAAAAAATTAGACATCTCGTATTAATTTATCGTACAAAATTATATGAAATTAATAAAATTTAATCAACAGCCTAACTAATCAGTCAATTTTATCGCTCAACCAGTCCAACCTAATTGACTGATCAGTTAGGCTGCTGGTTAAAATTTATTAATTTCATATAAATTTATACGATGAGTTGGTGCATGATGTCTAGTTTTTTGACACACCCCCCATACATAATCACCTTTAAAAAAAAAAAAAAAAAAAAACCACCACAGCCCAACAAATAAAATAAAATTAAATTTAAAAAAAAAAACCAACACAGCCCAACAAATAGAAGGAAAAAAAACAACTCAGCCTATGTGGTTTGATAAGATGAGTGAGTTGGATTGGACTGGTTGGATGATAAAATTGACTGATTAGTTTTTCCTCCGAGTCTTCTTGATTTGAAATAAAAATATAGAATGGACTCATACAAAACTATATGGAATTAACAAATTTTAACTAGCAACCTAATTGATCAGTCAATTTTATCACCCAACTAGTCCAATCTAACTCACTCATCTTATCAAACCAGGCTGAGTTAGTGCGGAATGTCTAGTTTTTTTTAGCAAACTCCTACACATAACACCCTTGCAAAAAGAAAAGAAAAGAAAAAAAAAATTAAAAAAAAAAAAAAAAACTAACTAACACAACCAAAAAAAAAAAAAAAAAGGAATTTGAGGTCTCGAATTCGAAGCCTCAAGCATTATTGAAAAAATTAACACTAATGCTTCAGGTCTGGAGAACTTCAGGCGCGAATGGTGCAAATTTGTGGTCACTGGTCAACCGGACCGAACAATTGAATGAAGCACTTGTCTACCACAGTTGTCACCTTTTTTGCCGGACGATCGGCCAAATGACCGGCCGGACGATCGATTAAACAAATTCGAGACAAATTCACGCGTCATATATTTGAGGCTGTAGCACAACTCAAAAATTAATACCATCCATTTGATGAATAGTTTTAAAACCACCTCAAAAATATTGTTAGATTCCTCACATTTAATATATTTTTTTTAATACTACTATACCCTCAAATTAAATTACCAAGGACAAAATTTTAAAATTGATTTCTCTATATCCACTCTCAAGCACCATAATCTCCCTTCTGGCTGCCACCACCCTTAGAGCATCTCCAACCCAATTCTTATAAAAATAAATTTTTTTATTCGAAAAATAAATATAAAGTATGTTACTATTCATTTAAACTCCAATCACAAACCTTCATTTTCTTCTGACCAGATGTTTGGCCGGTCAACCAATCAATGACATTTTTTTTTAATTTCTTTTTATTTTTTTACTTGTTGGGCATTTTTTTTCATCAAAAAAAATATTTTCTTCTCTAATAGTGCTATAAATTATCATTTTCTTCTCTAAAGATTTCTCTCAAAAATACTTTCATCAAAAAGTAAATAATTTTTGTTCATTAACAAATATTTAATTTTAAAATTTTTGTAAAATATATTTACTATTATATTCATTTTAAAGATATGATTTCACCCTTTTTAATGATGCCAATTTAAAAAAAAAAAAAAAAAATTTACATATTAAAAGTTATTTGTAATATAATAAAAAATATAGAATGAATAGTATTTTAGAGGAGATCCTCTATTTTTCATCCTTTCTCCAAATATGGAGGATCAACCCATCCTCCTTCCAAATAAAGATAGATTTAGAGGATGGGATGGAGGAGCAAATCCTGCAAATATGAAGGTATAGAGGGTGGGTTGGAGATGCTCTTAGGCCCTCCTTACCTTCAGCTGTCCCACCCTAGCTCCTTCTTAGCCTCCTCCTTTTGGTGGCGACTCTCTCTCCCTCTCTCCATCTCTCTCATAACTCTTTCTATTGTTAGTGTAGGTAGTGGTTGAGATGGGGTAAGGTTAGGATTTGAGAAAAAAGGAAGGAGCGAAGGCAACGGCGAAGGAAGAGGAAGGGGTAGCAGGTAGTAGGGAGGGAAAAAGAGGAGGCATTTACGTTGGGTTTGGTAAGAGGATTTGGGAAGGGATTTGGAAAAGGAAAGAGAAAAATTGTATGAAACTATGTAAAATGTAGACATATGTTATTCACATTTTACCTACATTTTTTATTTTCCATTTTTCTTTTCAAATCCCCCAACCAAACACAACGTTAGGTGTCAGATAGGAGAAAGGAGGTGGCAGATGATAGTTAGGATTGATAGAAATACAGCTGCAATTAATTGAGGTGTTCAAAGAAGAATAACCAAATTTAAATTTTATAATAGATTATTCTAAGAGACGAGAAGTCCTTTTTTTTTTTTTTTTTTTTAATAAATGCATTTGAAGAGGCTCCATTGACAAAATTATCATTTTGAAGGGTATTAATATAATCAAAGTTATTTTTGATGCATTGGATTGGAGGGGGAGAAGTGAGTCGAATCACACTCAGCTATGGCTCTAATTAAATATTGTCAACTAGTATGAAAAAAGCCTACTTAAATTATGGCATGATTTTACGGAATCATCAGAATGTAATGCAAGTGATGGTGATGCCCATGGTGATTGTGATTGGCATATATTAAGGATTGTTTGGAAAGTTGATAAAATAATTAAAAGATTATTAAAAAATTTAAAAGTCATATAAAAAAGTTTAAAATTTAGTTATTCTTTTTATTTTTACATGTTTTTCGCATAAAGTTAAAAAGTTATTTTTAAATATTTAAATTTTTTTATTTTATATTTTAATCAAAAAAATAAAAGATCACTAAAAAAAAAAAAATACAAACACCACCTAATTACTTTACACATGATATAACAAAAGCAGAAAAGTGTTCTATACTCTAATTATAATAACCAAAATGCTTCCTACCCTCAATAAACATTACACCCAATGACCCCCAGTACCACGTGGCACTGTGGGATTGGAGAAAAGAAAAAAAAAAAAAAAAAAACAAAAACTGACCAGTGGGGGCGCCCCACGTCACTGGGGGTTGACCCCCACTGGGTGTATCAGCGGGGTTGTTATAATAAATCTACAAGCATGATCTATTTTATACCGTTGATTACAACCACTAGTTGTCCGTACCGTACCTTAACATGTTTATTCAAAATTCCCGTTATTTGCGGAGCATAATTTTTTGGAAATTATAATTTGCTTGTGCAAGTTGATGTTCAAGTGAATGGTCATAAAAATTTAAGAACCAAGGATGAAGCATAATGAACTAAGGTAAGCTATGCTGATATTGTCTTGTGACTCATAATACAATTATATATCATCAAATAATGGTGTTAAAAGTTTAAAATTTTCATATATAACGGTTAATATTTAAAATAATGGATATAATTGAGGCCCCCTTAAACCCTCCACCCCCACCACCCCCCCCCCTCCTCTCACGCACACACGTGGGGGTTGGTGATAGGGAGAGAAGAGAGAGAAAAAAAATAATAATAATTGACCAATCAAAGATAAAGGGGTCGTGGGGGTGACCCCCAAAAGGGCTCCCGATCTTTTTCCTTAAAATAAATCAAGATCACTTAATTCCCTCCTACATCTCCTTCTTTGTCCTTTCACATTTTCTTGATTTGTCTATATTAACAAAAAATTTAATATTTAAAACGATACACAATGGTGCATAGAAAATTAAAATTAATCTAAATTCATTTAAAACCTTGCTTACGGTTGATGGAATTAATTATCCCCATTTAATTCCCTATGAGGGATAATAGATAAATAAAAAATCTAATTATGAATTTAACTTTGTTTAAACCAGAGATAAGGAAACATAAGTGAGACCGCATGTTTTTGTATTTTGTATTTTTTTTTCATGAAAACTTTGTCCACTTTTACTTTTTCTTTCACCCCTCCTCTACTTCATCTCTTGCTACTTCCAATTCGTCAATTTGTAATAAAATATTTTAAAGTCTAAACCCCATCATTTAAAGACACTTTCAAATAAATTTGAAGAAATATCTCTTAATTTTATGTTTTCTACCGGTCATCAGATTCAACTTTAAGTTACAAATTTTATTTATTTTTTTAAGTTAGCAATTGAGCATGTCAATGGTGGGAATTGACCAAATTATTATTATTTTTATTATTTCAGGGATTGATGGCACATTGGAATTGTTCTCTCTTATATTTCCGTACCGAGTCCACTCACATTATCTGTATAAATATAAAAAAATAAAATCTTATTTGCTCTATTTTCTTATAAATTTCAAATTAACAATTAAAAATAAAATTTTAAATATTCATTCTTCAAATTTTCAATAATTAATACTTTTTAAATTTCTTTTTATATCATAAATTATGAATAAAAATTGCATCTAACATCAATTTCTCAAAATTCTAAATTAAAAAAAAATTATAAACAACCTCAATAAATTATATTCAACAAGGTTGTAAAGTACAATTGTATATCTCTAGTCTAGGTAATCATTTAGTAATATTATATGATATAATTAAAAAATTTATAAATAAAATATTAACCACATAATTAATAGAAAAAATAATGAGAATTTAATAATAATTTTCGGATGTATCCCTTCTCTCTCCATTTTTGTATAAATTCATGAAACTGGTAAGAGAGAGAGCATTGGAAAAGGTCGGTCTGTTGGAATTCCAATTTCAGAGCTTTACGTACACCTTGCCATAAACCCCCCCCCATTAAACTCACTCTAACAAGAAAAATCCTCATCGTCATCGTCCCTGCCATTTTGCAGTCAATGATTGTTATCTGTTTCCGTTACTTTTTCAGATTCTTTGATTGATAACCAGTCTTTGTTTCAGAAAAAAAAACTGGGAGTATATGAGCATTAACACGAACTTCCCATTTTAGTCACTCTCTGTTCTTGCTTACTTTTTTGTTCTCTGCTACGTTTCGGTTTCATAGTCTCTGGCCTTTTTTCCGTGTTGGGATCACCAAATTATGCTCTGCATTTCACGGATCTGATATTTCGTATCTGAGAGAGTACTGAATTTCTTCGTCTCTGCTGTAAGTATAGTGTTTCACTCTCCTCACTCTGTTTTTAAACCTTCTCCATTTGTGGGTTCTTTTTCACTGTTCTTGTTTGGTTGCTGAGAAACTGGAAGAAAATGAAACTGATTGGCTTGACTTAATGATGGACTGTTTTATGGTTTTATCGGACTGAACTGCTTTCTCACTGTTGAATTGTTCTGAAATTGCAGATTTTGAACTGAGAGTTGCATATCGAGTTTTGGAAGTTACTCTCTGCTATTTACTGTAAGTATCTGCAACAATCGCAATCAGTCTTAATTCTTGCAATTGAACTCAAGTTCTTACTTATACAATCAACTCCGACATTAATGGTTTAATTGCTTTGAAATTGCAGGGTTTAACTGAAGAACATATTTCTGGAAGTAAAAATGGGGAAAAGTGGGAGAGATTGGACACAGATCTACGCAATCTACGGCATGGACGATTGGCAAACCCCAATCTTCCTCCTAATCCACGCCATAATCTTCTCATCTCTCTCCATAATTTTCCTCCACTACTTCAACCCCATCTGCTCCTCCATCGAATCTCTCTTCCCCACCCTCCCAACCGCCGCCTCCCGCTTCGCCGCCGGCTTCACCGGCTCCGTCACCGCCCTCTCCGCCGTCTGCCTCTTCTTCGCCGCCGCCAACATCACCTACTCAGCCGTCTCCCTCCGCTGGGACATGGCCCAGCGCATGCTCTCCGCCGTCCCCGACTGGTCCACCGTCAAACACGCCCTCGACGTCGGATGCGGCCGCGGCATCCTCCTCAATGCGGTCGCGATGCAGCTGAAAAAGGAGGGGAGTTCGGGCCGGGTCGTCGGGCTCGACATGAGGAACACCGCCGTGTCGACTCTCCGAACAGCAAGAATCGAAGGGGTTCAGGAGTACGTCACTTGCCGGGAAGGTGACGCAAGGAGGCTGCCGTTTGGGGATAATTGCTTCGACGTGGTGGTGTCGGCTGCGTATGTGCATAAGGTGGGGAAGGAGATGGGGCAGAAGACGGCGGCTGCGGCAGCGGAGAGGATGAGGGTGGTGGGGGAGGTGGTTAGGGTTTTGAAGCCAGGTGGAGTTGGGGTTGTGTGGGACCTGGTGCATGTGCCGGAGTACGTGATGAGATTGAGGGAGATGAAGATGGAGGAGATCAGGGTGTCTGAGCGTGTAACGGCCTTCATGGTCAGCAGTCACATCGTATCGTTTCGCAAACCCAGTCATCACATGGTGGGCTCCTCCGGCGAAGTCAGGCTTGATTGGAGATTTTAAATCCAAATTTAAAAAAATAATAATAAAAAAAATAATAATAATAAGTGAAAATAATATTTATTCTTTATTTTGTTTTTGAGGTGGAGAAGAATCTGGGGAGACGAAGCCGAACCAGATGCCTTTGTTTGGATGATGAAATTTTTATGTGTGTTTTAAAAAATAGAAAAAGCATAGGTATACAATATTAATTAACGATGAGAAGAGAATGTATGAAGCACTAAGAAATTAATAAAATGAAAATTTATGACTTTTTGGTGGGTGTTTTGGATTTGTGACTTTTTTGGTATTGGGTTTGAATTGATTTGGTACGGTGGAGTTGTTGTGGAGTCCCCGTCGTGCTGCGACCTTTGATAGGGAAATGAGCAAAGTGGGAGTGTTGGTGTGAATGAGTTTTGTAGATGGAATTTGAATTCTTGACCACAATTACAAAAAGTGGGTGTCACACTCACACACCTCTCTAGCTGTAGTTTTCAGAAACTACATTCTACAAGCATGATCAGATCATCTCAATTTCATCACTACTCCTAAAAAAGTCTTCTAATTATTGTACATTTTATTTCAAAAAAAAAAAAGAAACATTTTATTTTGTTTGAATACTACTATACCCATCGTTGTAGTTGTAGTGACGTTGGCAAAATCAATGGTAAGAATATGATCTAGAAGTGAGATGGTGTTTAAATTTGAAAATTCTTACCATTTTTATACTTAAAAAGCACGTTATTTTGTCTTGTCCAAATCCGTTAACATTGACCATGATTATTTTTGTGTTAACTTCCTTTTTTTATCATACTATACTAAACATAAAATATATTTTTTTGTGTCAACCATGAAGATCATATAATACATAGAATTAGTATAAATGGATGTTTAGTAGTCAAATGAATAAAAAAAAGATGGGTGTGTTATCCAACTTAACTTAGGTATACATGGTTTAGTTAGTCAATTGGTCTGGTGGAGCACATAGATATGTTGATTTTGCCAACCATTTGGTGGTTGGTGATTAATGGTAATAAAAATTTTGGTATGATTCTACTTTGCATAAAAGGTTAGCTTAGGTCTATTTGAGCCGCTAGTTTAAAAAATCTCAGAGTTGGGTATAGGGAAGAGAGTGAACTAGCGTGTCACAACTTAAAAGTCTAATATCTCATTCAAATATTTTTCTCTAGACACGTAATGTTCTCTCACTTACTCATTGTGGGAATAAGGCCCATAATATCACATGATATAGGTCCTACTTTCATTGTAAGTAGAGAAAATGAGGTAAAAATGGAGTGAATCCCATTTGATTGTGAGTGAACAATAAAAAATAGTGTCAAGAGGAGTGAGGGTTCAATAATTGGTCCTAGAAAAAAAATATTGATGTTGATCATAAAAAGTTGGGACAGTAATGATTTAAGGAGGCAAACATGAATTAGAAAATGGCTAGGTAAAGTAAGGTTCTCATATCATTTGGTTTAATTCAACCGTTAGGACGTAATTTCACCACTAAATGATATCATTAAACTCCGGAGTAAATTCTAAATATCTACAATCACCAACAAATTGTAAGTATCAATTAAGCCTGAAATATACAGAGTTGATTCCAGCCATAGAATTCAACCGGGACTAGGGCTACCTGTGCGGGTTATTGTAAATTCTGAGTATGTCCAATGTAAGGTGTATTGAAAGAGAGAGTTTGGTGAAAGTTTGGATTGTGACCAAACTATAGATCAGCTTTTCTAAGTTGCTTTTTTCCATTGCTGTAATTCCCATTGTAGAATTTTGGGAGCCTTGCTTTTCCTTTCCATGAAAATAAAAAATGCAAAAGTAATGATAACTTAGTCAAAGAAAGAAATGAGGCATAAAAAGTCTGATGATAAAGCTAACTTTAATGGAGGAGCCAGTTGTTTGTGGTGGGTGGGCTTCCATTGTAGCAAACCCTTTACTCTTTGTATGTAATCCTTCTGAAATAATAAAATATCAAACAAATAACATAACATTTTCTTCATAGTCCCTATTGAGCGATCCTTGAATAATTTTATAAAGGCCACAACTGTTTTGAACAAAAAGTTTAGGCCCATAGATTAGAGTAAATCTTTTTTTTCTTTTTCTGATTTTATTGTATTCAAAACAGTGTCTACAAGTGTCGAGGAAAGAGACGAAAATTGGACATAGTTTTTAACCTCTACACAATTGTACAAGTTCAAAGTACACTCACTGTACATAAGAGGCAAGGCCTAATAACAGCCGAAGCTTGAACACTCGAAAGAAACCGCCAAACCAAATTAAATAATTCCAAAATTTTAAAAACTAACACAGATTTACAAATTTCAAAACTGGGCACTCAACTTTATCTCCGAATTATAATTTCTCATTGAATGGAAGACCGAATCCTGTAAAGCAAGAGATGACTGAACTAAGTTTATGATGCGGGTATGCAGTAAGAGGAGCTGAGAGCTGGAGGCATCACACAGACCAAATGAGGTCCGGGAGGATTGCAACTAATATTCGCCTCTTCAACATTTGGAAGGCCTAGTTGAGGGGGACGAACATATCCCGCTACCAGTGGCACACATAATATCGAGATAACTATCCTTGAACCTGTTTACAGCACAAGATATTGTCAGGACACCAAGTGGACAAATTAGAGTGTTCCAGGTTGATCGCTTGAACTTGAGAGAAAAAACTAGTCAAGAACGTAAATTGTCCAAGCCATGATTATTTTATATGTTACATATATATACAAAGAACTACATGAAGTGATTCAGGTACCTTGGTTTGTGGAGAGTGGAACATGCCCTCTTTTCCTCCCAGCAATCATCCAGTTATCTGAACTGGCATCAACTTCATATAATATTTCATCCTGTTGGATAAGAAATAAGAATGAATTTCAAAAAATTATTAAAAAAAAAGAAGAAAAATTTACAAAATCACCAAGATGTACACAGTAATACCTTGCAGCAGAAAAATGCACATAGAATTACAACGTAAACTTTTGTGATAAGCAAAAAGTAAGTATTCAAACATTGCTTGCCCTAAGATTTACACCTCTGAAGGTTTAGCCTTCTGTGTATAGTCATATATATAACGCATATAGTTTTTGAATCAATTTAAGTATTTTGATTGAGAATACTAAGGGTAACATCAAATTACTCTGAGAACTGTATATCATCTCGCACAGATCAAGTAGAAACACACCAAATACTACTTGCAAACGATATGTAATAGAAAGTTGGAAATCTCTTCATCTCTGATTCATTCTCCGAAGATATCAAGTGAAAAAAAAATACAAAAGCACTTATTTGTAACGATATTGCCAAAACACCAAGTTGTCTCAGATGTCTTTATCTTGATCCTACAGGCCTTCTTGAATCCTCAAATGTTTCTTTTTTCCTTTGATTTGAGTTTGTGTGGAATGCAGATGTACTACTGTTTTCTTTTTATCCAAACAATATCTAATCATACGAGGGAACTTGAGAATTATGTAAACTAGAAAAGGTGAAATGAAATACATTATTATGTCAACCCTGTATGCTGAAATGAAATGACAAAGGCGCCATCACGTGGCACTAACTTGGATTGGGGTGAACAGACTCTGATATGTTAAACTTCAGCTCCATTTTGATAAGATTATGAAAAAGAGGAGATATGCACCCATCTAATCTGACTTTCAAGTTGAAGCACTTAAAAACATAGGGAGAAAATGAAAAGGTTCTGATGACTTACATTTTTGTCAGAAACCACATTCTCCTCAAAGTCCTTTAACCTTTCGACTCTCCATTGCATGGTAACAAGTTTTCCCAACTCTGAGGCCACTTGAAGAAAGAGGAAGAAAACCAACTGCCAGACAAGGGTCCAGCACAGGCCGCTGTAAAACAAGGGCACTCTTGAAAATCAGATACTGTGTAGCATCCTCAGTCCCGTTGAGTTCCATGGCCACAGGGGTATGTGCTCCAAGGGTTCTATCACCAGCAATTCCATATTTGATATTTAAAATACTATCTGGATGCAACTCCTTGGCTGCATCTGTAAAACCCAGATAAGTATTTGTTTTCTTGCTTTAAAAGGTAAGAAAGCATTTAAATTTAAGACTAGCATAACATTACTAATTGGTTTCTGTGCAGCCTGAGGAAAGAGATCCTGCCCTTGAGGAAGTATTAACACACATTGTTTAGTCAAACCCCAACTTTTATGCTTGAATTTTATACTATGGCAGGTCCTATATATTGCTTCTGATTTTGGCGTCCACACATTCATTTTCATCAAAACATCATCTAAACATCCTCAGTTATTATTTGATTGGAAAAAAAAAAAAAAAAAAAAAAAAAAAGCCTTTCCAAGTGAACTTACTAGAGCTCGATTGCCTTGTTTAAGCTATGATCCAGGCTTGAGCAAGCCTGCTGAGGATTTTGGGGAGCTCAACCCAAGAGCTTGGAAAGCAAGATGCACAAAACTTTATGCATTGTGCAACAACTGCTCCAATTAAAATCACGTAAGTGTGCACAAGCACACTGCATGTATGCGCGCGAGCACAGAAAAACATATGTCTAAATTTTGCAAAATTATGATATCCAACACCCCATATCCATGTCAAGTTATAACTCCTGGTATCTGTACCTAGTCACTGACTAATATCAATACCATAAAATAAAAGGATGACATAGGTATACCTTCAGCAATTGTAGTTGCCAAGCATATACTGAACAGCATTCCTGCTCTAGATGTTGGGGAAACAACAAGTGGAAAGAAACCAGAAGCCGGTCTCCCAGCACCCTGTCCAGTGTGAGCGAATCCATCTTGAAGATCCAACCAAGCATCATAGATGGTCAATGAGGCCTTCACTTGAGAGTGTAGTATCACCTGGAAGAAGAATGACAGTACGAAGATTTTATAGATGATATGATAGAAAAAGGGATATTGAAGATTTAACATGATTAAATTGAAATTATATAGGAAATTTTTTAACTCCACTAAACCATAAATTGCAAGGGGTAACCTCTCCATTCTAATTATGAGGCCCAAAAAAAAGAAACTAGAAAATTAAATCCAACATGTTGGGAATGGCAACTTCAACCTTTGCATGGGCTCTAGAAGGAATCATTCTAAACCAGCTTAACTGGTTCATTAGTTCAAATTACCTAGTACAGCCAAATAGATTTAGCATTGAAACAATAGTTCATAAATGACCCAGTTCAAGCTACCCATACCAGTATTTCAGCTAGCCCAGCCCAATTACAACTTTTAACCAACAAGCTGTATACAAAGCAAGAAATCTTCAAACAATCCGACACCCCCACCCCTGAAAATAGCTTGATACAGTCAACACTACCATGGCCAGTTTACAAACGATTTATGCAAGAAACTAGAGGACACAATACCTGCAGAAGTAAAGTACCATCATTGCATTTGTCTGCAACACGTATACTCACATGGAAAGGGTCAGTGAAATGCACGGCTAGGGTCCTGTAAATCAATTCCAAGTATTTCGGATGAAATTTGGGCTAACAAAAACTAATCTGACTAAAGCTGCATGAAAAATTCAAAGAAGGAAGAGAATAACAGTACCTTTCAAAGGTTTGATTATGTGATACTCCAAACTCAAGTTTCAGAGCTATGGTCCTCAATCCATCCACAACACTCTGTCGTGGGGGAACCGACCTGCGCATATATGACATGTAGCATGCTCATTTTAGCGCTTAACACAACAGAAATTTTATAAGTATTATGCAAACCACAAGAAGTCTTTAGCATTATTTTAACCTGCATTAGTTCCTCTAGCTAGACTCTCACTAACAGCACGCACTGGAATCCACAGGACAGAATTTATATCGCTTGCCCACTTTGGCAACTCAATTTTTCCATCCTGAAGAGTTAACTGCTTAAACTCTTCAGTAACTGCAGAACCATCATCGCTAGCATCATCTGATGACCCTGAGTTGGCTGGATTTTGTGATAGGTCAGCATACCTCTCCATTTCAATGGCATAAGACTCCTCAATCCTCAAACCAGGACCAGTGTCAATATGCAAGACGGCACCCTCAAGGGAGTAGTTAATTGGCTTAACAATTATTCCAACCCATTGAGGTTCATTAATAAGCAAAGCAGATGAAACAGATGCAGCAAGATCGACCAGAGACCTTGGTTTAAACACCTAAGAATGGAAATGCATTGTGAGATAAATAAATGAATCAACAAAGTGGTCCGTTGTCACAAACCAATCCATGTCATGTTAAAAGGGAGACTATATACAGGAAAGGTGGCAATCTAAAATACGATGGTATAATGATTGCTCCACATCCTCATCATCATCTTCTCATCATTGTTTTTTATTATAATACACATCATCAAAATCTGTTTTGGTTTTCCATTAAACAAGATACCTTTAGAATGTGGGTCTTGTTGGCTTCTCATAACTCATAAAATCATCACTGTCTGCTGGTCCACCTTTAGAAAAAACTATGAGATCTAAATCTCAAGTGACCAATCTGCCCAGTAAGAACCCCAAGACATAGGAACCTGGTTTCTGTGGAGGTAGGGAAAGGGTGATTGCATTTCTGCCAGGCTTTAGTATGGTAGCCGCAGAGCTCCTTATAGCCTAAAATCAGAATAGATTATCAAACATTAGGAATGCTATCATATGCATACTACAAAAATTCTGGTGATGTAAAATTAAATGACATTGTGTTACATAGAAAGAGTACCTTAACACCTTCATCAGCATTATATGTAGCTATCAGGGTGAGACTAAGTGATTCAAGAGTTATGTCATCAGGAAAGCCACTCCAAACAGTTACAGATAGAGTGCCAGGATCCCCATCACATAGCTCCAATGGCGGGCCCATGATTGCCCGAGAATGTTTATCAACGACGACACATCTAAGGGCACGGGGTGCTTCATTTCACTATGTGCAAGATCAACAACTTCTGACTGAAAAGCTTGGCGTTCCTTCGTTGAGAATAAACCTTTATCTAGTGAGAGCAATCTCACACAAGATGATAAATAGCCAGCTTGATCGTTCAGTAATTTTCTGACACTCCGCTAAATTGGGAAGGACTTCAGCCAACAAATCTTGCCATCCTTCACCAGCATAGAGAGCGCAAACCTTCTCATATGACTTTGCAGCAAGATCGAAATTCCCATGCTTATAGCAGACAGTGCTGCAATTTCACCGTCAAGGACAACTCCATGCCTTTTCCACCATGAACGATGATAATTGTCAGCAGCACCCTTCGATAACTCCAGATATTTTTGCTGACAGTAACAAAAATTCAGGATCACATCATATTGCAGACAGATAACAAAATTCAACTGTAAATATACTTGTAACAATCAACCAATAACGCATTTAACAATCACAAATAAAAATAAAAATAAAAATAAAAATAAAACCAACAAAGCTCTTGGAACTTCACATTTGATAGGAGAGTAAATTGATCAAGATGCTTTAACAAGAATTAGTGGTAGATAATAATCCAGGTATTTTGATGGAATCTCACTTCCAAAAGAAACTAAATTTAACTAATGGGGACTTTGATAATCATCCAAAAAATTCACAAGTACCTATTATAGTATGATTTCAAAATGGTGAAACACAAAAACCAAACCAAACCAAACCAAACCAAACCTTAAGTCCCATCAAATGGGGTCGGCTACATGAATCCTTATTTTTCACGCGGTCCTATCAAAGGCCATTTCGTTAGTCAAATTAAGTAGATCCATATCTCAATTTACAACGCTAACCAACATTAATCTAGGCCTACCTCATCCCTTAACACTTCCCTTTTACCGTTACAGCATCGCATCTCTTCACTATTGCCTCTATTGATCTCCGTTGAATATGGCCAAACCATCTCAATCGATTCTCTCTCAACTTATCTTCTATCGGTACTACTCTTACCCATTCCCAAATACACTCATTCCTAATTCTGTCTTATCTAGTTTTACCACACATCCACCTTAAACTTATCTTCTATCGGTACTACTTTTACCCATTCCCGAATACACTCATTCTTAATTCTGTCTTATCTAGTCTTACCACACATCCACCTTAGTATCCTCGTCTCAACCACACTCATCTTATCTACATGTTGTTTCTTGGTTGCCCAACACTCCATCCCATACAACATCACTGGTCTAATAGCCGTTCTATAGAATTTACCTTTTAGTCTAGTGGATATTCGTTTATCGCACAATACCCCAGACGCACTTCTCCACTTACACCATCCCGCCTTAATCCTATGGACCACATCCGCATCAATCTCCCCCGTTGTAATAATCGACCCTAAATAACGAGAATGTTCACTCTTAGGCAGTTCTTGGTTCTCAATCTTCACTTTTCCTCTGCTTTCATTATTACTGTTACTAAATTTACACTCCATGTACTCTGTCGTAGTTCTACTTATCCAAAATCCTTTAGATTCAAGAGCTTTTCTCCAAATCTCCAACTTTGTGTTAACTCCTTCTCTAGTCTCATCCACTAGCACAATATCGTCTGCAAAAAGTATACACCATGGCACGTCATCCTGAATATTTGTCGTCAATTCATTCATAACTAAAGCAAAAAAATAAAGACTTAAGGTAGATCCTTGGTGTAACCCTACAGTGATAGGAAATTCATTTGTCTCTCCAGCAGACGATCTAATATTGGTCACCACCCCTTCATACATGTCCCTAATCACATCAATGTAACCTTTTGTCACCCCTTTCTTCTCTAACATTCACCATATTATATCCCGAGACACTCTATCATATGCTTTCTCAAGATCGATAAACACCATATGAATATCTCTTTTCTTTTTTTTATACTTTTCTATTACTCTCCTCAAAAGATAGATTGCTTCCATTTTTGACCTACCGGGCATAAACCAAAATTGATTCTCTGACACCTCTCTTATAACACAAAGTTGTCAAAATAATAAATTTAAAAATAAATAAATAAAATTATGGTGGTGGTGTGCATTAAGCATGATAATTTGTTTATCTTGCAAAGCTAGAAACTACATAACCAAACAGTTTTTATCATGTCTGAGAAGAAACTTAAAATACAGTCTATTTTAACAAGTACCTCAAACTCCTCTACAGATGACAGTGACTTCCAAAGATTAGCATCAGAAATTGTATTCTGCAGAGCATGCTCAGCAGCAACACATATCTCTGCAAGTCTCATAGGTCGATCGATGGAGCTTTCAAAGTTTCCGGGTGAAGAATTAGTTCTTGACATGGAAACAGTATTTACTTTAGCTGAAGGGGGCTTCCTCGGAGATGCATCTGAACCTAAGCTGCCAGCATATAACAACTGGGTAAGGGCTCAAAAGAATTCAAAGGATCTGAAGACAAAGACATTTACATATACACAAAGATACAAATATTAGAGTTCACTTCTTCAACAATTAGAGGGGAATAAAAGGAGGGGGGAAGGTTGTTATCAGCAACTAGTATGCTTGCTTCCAAAGCAAATTAAAGCAGTTCAGTACATTTTAAGTCAAAACACTGGAACCAACCAACAAGATTGTATTCCCCCTCCAAGAAATTATGCATTTCTTTGAATAGCATGTAACAATATATTGCATTCAATTACTAAATTTCCATTACCCATCAATAAAACCTGAGCGACCATCAAATAATTCAAACACATTCCCAGCAGAAAGAGAAGCCCTTCGGCGATTAGCTTCACGCAGAAGTAAAGATGGTTCAAGAGGTAATGGCTTCCTCTGAATACCAAAGTGCTTAACCCTTGGTGTTGTTTGAAGAATCATCTGCATGGATTTAAGGAATACATAAACAATAACATTTTTCAATGAGAATGAAATTAGGATCAGTAACAACTATAATTACGATAATTTTGAGAAGGATTACTTAAACCGCATTATTGACATGTTAACTGAGGTGAGGAGGGGCATGTTGTGTCTCAGAAAAAGTGCCCACAAAGACATAGTCCTATTTTAGTGAAACATTTAATCCTAACCCTCAACTTGAGCCACATTACCATACAATTCAATGCAAGGACACAAGCACTGCTCAGGTAAGTAGTACAAATTTCCAAAAACGGAATTTTTTTTTTTTTTTTTTTTGGACAACCTGGTCCTTACAATCCTCCAGCTCCAGATATCATCTAAGATCCATATTGGTGACTAATGTATGTAATTGAACTGCGACAACAATAAATTTGACTATCCCACAGGTTGTTCAGTTATTTCTTCCGATAATCCAGAGTAAAGATGTTGATGATGAAGCTCCTCAGCGCACAGGAGGCATTATTGAAAAAACTAATTTTTACAAAGAAAGTAAAAAACCAGATCATGTTTTCCAGAGTAGCTTTCAGTTCTGGCCCAATTAAAATGGGCCGCTTTGTTAGGATGTCACTGAGGCCATCATACTGAGCCATCAAATGATTTTTGAGTTATGAATAAAATTTTCTTTCATCCTAAAATGTAATTAACTTTATTTGACTTCAGTTAAGACTCATTCTAAACAACCAGCAAACCAGTTGAATTGCTTATAACAAAAGAAGCAGAGTATCAATTGAAGTATCCTCGAAATAACCAGTACAAGGTTGGTTTATTTAATTTATATCAGTGCTCAAATTTACAAGCCTTTTCCTAGTTACATGTCAATAATACCAAATTAAAAACCTCACCTTTTCCTTCTCAAACACCTCAGATGAAGCATCAGGTGGAACTAAAGGCCAAACTGCGGGCTTAGGCCAAGGTAGCATGCTGAGTGAAGCACTGCACAAAAGAAAAATATATTAGAGAGAAAGTTGGAGGACCACAGTGCAACATCAAAGGAACTCTTTGGCAATGCTGACTACTACTTTCAAATAGGATTGGTATGCTAAAAAGTTGTGTTTCTACCTGTTGACAGGACTTCTTTCTATATCTGATCCATAACCAATTAAATATGCAAGCCTCATGAACTGCAACATGGGGAATTACATTGCAATAAGCAATAATTTTGGTATTAAATTTGTAGAAACAAGTGAACAAATGCATGGCTATTCTTTTTTTTCTTAATAAAAAAAAATGCTTGTTAATTGTCACAGGGAAACCATTGAGAAATAAAAATAGAATGAAACATATCATCGCATCTATATGTCAGCAAAAAACATGCCTGGACAACTATTTTTTCCCTCAAACTCCATTCTCGGTTGAAATAACAAATGTTGATTACTTCCACTCACCAAGTTACATAGTATAGTATGCAAACACTGCACTATATCACACTAAGTATATGGAGTTTGGAAGTCACTTGCAATGCGTGTAAACTTTACCTTAATCCGGCATAGTGAATAAAGATCACCTTGAAGGCGATAAAACTCTTTTTCTATATCAGGTGCCACTTGTCCATCACTATAATGAGAAGCAGTTGTATTGATTAAAGCCAAGCAAGCAGTTATCACCCAAACTTCACGCATACAGAAGGGTAACATACTCTGAAAAGAACACCAAGAAAAGAGAGGTAAAAAGGATAAGAATAAATAACGTTTCAATAATAGCTTAAAAAAAGTACTATTATTACTGTGAGTGAACATTGAACAACATGTCAAATACCTCATGCAGTGCCAATGCCTTTGAAAAGCCGATAATAAATGAATAGCCCCTTGATGCAACCTCAAAGGGACGATTCAACTTGAATAATAGCTGCAAAATTGAGATGTATAATTGCAACAAAGTTAAAACACAATTGCAGAAAACCAAGTACCCTTGAAATGTGGCGAGACAAAATATTTAAAGTTTTGACAAATATAACAAGCACTGTAGAAAACTTAAGAAAGTATGGCTCCAGTGAGGCAATTAGTATAGATATTACAAATGAAGTTTAACAATAAAATGTAGAATTAAGTTAACTATGATATACTGAGCACGTACTAAAGCAAGTTCAAGCAGTGCATCCCAATTTCCAATATGCAAGAAGAATAATACAAGTGTTACTGATAAATGAAAGACTCAACGCTACGAAAAATTTTACATGCCATAAATTGAACATGATTGAGGAAAACAAATAATGCAATAACTTCTGGTATGAAATAAAAAACATAATTTTCCATTATGTATAACTTCTCCTGTTATTATCTAAAACCAACCTAAGTTAATCCTACTTCTTTGTCTTGCACACCTTTGCTTGGCAGGCAAAAAGATACTGTCTGAATTCAAATTCTCTAAATGAATCATCTTGAGTAATCTGTGTTAATGGTTTGTTCCCAGGGTTTAGCACTGCAGCTTGATCATCTCCACGGTCCATTCCTCCAAAGTCCCGATGTTTCCCTGACATAACTGCATTACATGAAAAAAGTAAACACATACAGAAATTGACAGATATTTTTTAAATTGGCAACACTAATGAAACACATAAATTGACAGCTACTTTTAATATTGTCATCACTAATGAAACACAAAGAATGAATTAATTTTGTGAATCAAGAGAAGACAACAATGACTGAGAAAACACAATACAAATATAGCTAGAGAAAGATGTTTGATGAGTACTTATAACTTATAAGAACATAGAGATTCAAATTTCGCATAGTAAGTCCACTGAGGGACTTCAAGTCTTCGAGACAGAGTGCTAAACAACAATCTACATACCCTAAGGAAATTGACAGTTGTTTAGCAGGAGAAACAATCAAGAAGATGAAAATAAGGCCCCAACATGGTCTATTTTTAACATGGAAAAATTATATAATACGGTCTTAAAGAGTGAATAAAGAAAAATTCTTGGGGGGGACAAAATAGACAAAAACTGAGCATGCTCATTCAACAAAGCCTTATTCAACTACAAGGAATTCACTACACAGAGCCATTTTGTGATTCACTGCCGTCCTATAGTATGTCTTAAACCAATTTCTAATGATACTGCCTTGAAAAAAGATGTGTACTAAAATAATAAGCATGAACCGGGGAAATTGAATTCCCAACTATGCTGGACTAGCATCAGGTGTCATGTCTCTACATACCTGTATCCAATTGAACTTTTTTTTTTTTTTTGTGGTTAGAAGACTGAATAAAATATATGTGGCTTCATTGTAGTAAAAAAATTTCAAATTTTCTTTTAAAATGTATGTGAAGTAACTGCCAAAATTGTTGGCAAAGATTGACCAGGATAATATGTATGTTATCTTGCTTCAACCTTCTAAACAATGAAGAAACTAAAGAAAATGCTTCATGGGGAACTGAAATTAGATAGATGATGCATGAGGAGCAGCAGGATTATACAATTGCTTTATGGTACTAATTAATTTAGATATTCTAAATACAAAAGCATAAAGAAGCAATACAAATGCACTACAAGCTCGCGAATCTTGGTTACAAAATGAGAAAGTTAATCTTCATGATCATCTATCAGGACTCACGACTACAAGTGAGGAGCTGTATGGTTCCAATTTATGGCCTAGCAATTTGCAAGCCAATGGCATTGTCACAAAGGGCATGGGTAAAATCAATGACAAAATATCTGAAAACCTACAAAGTTACTCGAAAATCTGGCCCTTGTGGTATGACAGAATACAGGGAAACATGAATGTTGGGGATAAGGTTAACTTGGGTTGATCATTTTCTGCTAGACAGTAATTTTTAATATGCAATCAAAAGCAGTGCTGGCAACTTGTCTTGCACCAAAATTTGTTAATACTAATACATCAGCACTGCAACTTTTTAAATGTTAATATAGCAAAAATAATCACAAGAATGAATAATTCTATAAATTGTTACAATGTAGTATATCTCAAATGCAAGATATCATTATATGAAAACAGAATGCTCTTCCAAGGCTCCCATTCTTAGGGAAGGAAAAGGTTTGGAGGACAATAATCAAACACCTTGAACAACTAATGTTTGTCAAACTCCAACAAAATCAAGAAATAATAGCTGAAGAGCGAAGACTATGATAAGTTTGATAGACAGTATTTTCAGTGACCATGGCTTATCCCAAGTTCAAAACAAGTTTCTCGTAACTTAACTGAGCTAACAAAAAACAAAAAAAATAAAAAATAAAAATCAGTAAATAAGCCAACAGAAATAGCAAGATAATGATAATTACTCAAAATGGCATTCCTCAAGGCACCCAACTCTTAACCTTTTAGGTACGATTGACTTAGATAAACTTTGGACCCTTCTTTCTAAAACAAAATCAAAAAAGTATTAGCCAAAAATATGTCACTGTCTTCATATACAATCATGAAGATTTTCATTTTTTCTTTACTTAAATATAAATAAGAAAGAAATAATATACATAAAAGATAGACAGGCTAAAGCTAATAGAAGCCTGAGGACACCAAAACTATAAGTAGTCAATAGCTTATTTTTTTGCCTTTTCAATGAGGTGCCAATATCATTGCCTCAGAAATTTGAAAGCACAATTAGAATTTGCACTATATATGCTGGGAGCAGAAGAGATGCACTAAGTTACATATGCATTAAGCAACTGTTTCCATATAGCAGACGTCTACTTCATCATATTCACATTAGCCAATATATACTATATTTTTTCTTTTTAACGAGTTGCCATTGGCATTGAGATTGGAATTCATGGTTAGAATTTGCACCATATATATTGACACAAGAAGTGAAGCACTAGGTAACTTATGCATTTAGCACCTGTTTCCAAATAGCAGAGCTCTAGTTCATCATATTCACGTAATGAATCTTCGTGGAGATGAGCCATCTCAAACATAAAAGCCAAGCTTTCCTGTATATGGAGAAAATCATTATTAAAACAGAAACTCTAGAAAGAGAACACTTCTAAACAAGAATGTTTCGAGTAACTGTGAATACAAGGCTGAAAGGACACAAAAGATTAGACATGAGCCTCCCATTTGCATCGTGCACGAAGTTTTCTCTTTCTTCCCCATACATTCAAACCATGAGGTACTAAAACAATAATTTTTTATTTTAAAAAAAAATGAATTTTCATATGAGAAAAAATAAGGATGCAAATACTCATTCCTAATTAAGACAGACAGTTTGTGTAGCAACTACCTTCAGAATGAAAAAATTGCAAAAGTTCCACACTGGCATGAGACGTTGTTCACTGAGCTTGCGAATCTCATCCTCATAAAACTGAATGCGCCTATCAAGCGTGTTCCTGATGCATTCCATGATTTTGGACTCCAAGTCTTCCCAGAAATTTGCTTCAGGTCCACATATATCAAGTTTGCAGCACCTGAGTGAAGCATTTGTTTGGAGCATTACAAGAGGGAGTATAAGCGTCTATGAATCTCTTGCGTTGTACAGTCTTCAAATATAAAGTGCACCTTGATATTCCTTTATTTCCCCTGAAGTTTGCTTATCTTTTTACTAATTCCAGTTCAGCAAACCATGTTAGCCACAATATGATGTTTTATTGCTTGTAACCATTTCAAGGTAGAAATTGTAGAAGACTTGAAGACATTATGTGTTGAACTTCAATTCTAAGTTAAAGAGTCATTGGACGCATGTTGAAGAGGCAAAAAATGAATTTGAAGAGAATCCAGGCATACTGTGGGGGCTAATTATGCAGTAAAAGGGATGAAAAGAACAATAAGAAAAGAGTCACTGCAATAATGATGACAATGGATTATAACAGCATCATTGAAGCAAAGAAAATGATTCTTTTAAAAACAGTTTGTCTTTTACAACAGCCTACTGTCCCCTTATTAGCCAATAATTACATGTTCTTATTCCATATAAAAAAAGAGTAAACTAACTAATCTGTAGCATAATACCAGCTACTTCTTCTAAAAGAAAGACAACATTTGGTTATGCTATAATACATACTCTATACTATCCAAATAAATAAATGAGAAGATCTGATATATATGTCAAAAGAACTCAATGAAAAATCTGAAAAAGCGAATCATATTATCAGCAGCTTCAAGGTTACCTTTCCCTCTTCTTTGAGCTGAAGTCTACTTCAAGTTTGGCATATACTTTCTTTGCAAGCTTAGTGGCCTGATCATTGTGGGGTGGAGCCTTAGACACGAAAACAATAAACCACTCTCGTTCATCATTTTGAACAATTAATTTCAACCGTGGTTTAAGGATGGTCTTGAACTCATCAAGGTCCTACACCATGGATAACACAAAAATGATCAAGCAAAACAAGAAAATAACAAAAAACACACAACCTATCAATATGAGGAAAAAAATGAGGGAAAGGAATTTCTAGACCATATCATTAGGTCATAGGTGTGGTTAGTCTGCCTTGATTTTTCTCAAGACATTTGCAATTTACTGTGTGCTTCTAGACAAAATTGAAAAACATGCATGTTAAATCAAAGTTATAAATTTCCACCCCTACATTATGGTCACAATGACCTCAAAACCAAGAAGTGCATTCCAAAGGAATGATTTCGTTACACAAAAATGAAAGTTTTACGTTCTAAAGATGTTCTATACAATTCCTCAAACTCAAAAGGGCCGGGGGTGTATTCAATTCAAACAAACACTAAATTAAAAGTTCGCTATCAAATAACAATGCCTCATAAAGCTCCTTGAGAAGTTATATTAAGATGGAAATTTAAGGGTAAAAAGATAGCCAGTTACCTCACAAGTAACAAGAACAACAGTTGCATATGGTTCTCGGAACCAAAATAATAATTGCTCCTGAGGAAACCTACTACGAAGTCTTGCATCCGTTGTCAATATAAACTCTGCGGGCAGTTTCTCCAGAAACACAGGATTTCGTGTCTTGTTATTTAAACAAGCTCTTTTGAATGGCAAACGCTCTTCAAATCCATTTTTGACAATCGGCCACAAGTCGCTCACATCTTCAACTGGAAAGCAATTCATATTTCACGGTGAAAATATAAGATTGGAACATGCAACAACGAACAAAAGAGTATGAGACTTAACCTTTTGTGTGTTCGTGGGAGTTACATAGTAACAGAGGTATAATACAACATTTAAAACTTCAAACCATACACCCTAGACTAGTTGTACTTACATTATTGATAGAAAAAAGAACAGTAGTTTCATCAAAAGCAATAACCAATATTGTGGCTACAATGTGAGCACAGGAAGATCAGTAGAACGTCACAACTTCAATTGTGTAAACAACTCAACTCACATCAACATTTCAAACACAATCAAAACAAATATTCTATGTTTATCAATTACAATTACTCCATATATGATTAAAAATTAACAGAGATTCATTGATCAACTTCTCATCTTCGTTTCAGTTCAAATCTGATACTCAAGGCCACAAATCTAACACAAGCAATAGAAAGGGACAATGAATGTTTCAAAAGATCCGTGTAGTGTAATGCAATGCCCAAATTCGAACGAAAAACTAAGATCGGAATCAAAATTAGGGCTACAGAGATGCGAGAGAGTACCAGCAATTACAAGGTGATCACAAGAATTCTTTATACTCTGGAACTGAGCCAAGAAATTCGCCATGATCGATCTAGAGAAACCATGCGCTGATTTGCATAGAAGAGGCTGGTGAATTCAGAGCCGCGAAGCGAAGAAAGTGATTTGCTTCAAGAGTTGGGATTGCGAATCGGAGAGAGACATTAGAGGCTGTGTGTTAGAAGTGAGGTTTTAACTGCGCAGTTTGGTTGATGTAGCAGCGCCATCGAGGTCGCAGTTTCTTTCTTCCGTCGATGTTGGGGTACACATTTTGGTAATTTGGTACGTCGCGGCCTTATTACAATTCATGATGAGGGGTTGGAACATCTGATCGTAACCCTTGGTGACTCGTTTGGCGGTGGATTAATCAACCAACTTTCCTAATAGACGACTTTGCCCCGAAAGACAGTGTTTGTACGCCTAGTTCTGCTATCCGCGCCTAGTTCTGCTATCCGCACCTAGGATAGCGCGGCTAAGAAAAATAAGGATAATAGTCCAAAAATTCTCCTTTTAATTGGGATTATTTCGATAACTGATTATTTTAATTAATTTTTTGTAAATGTTTTTTAAAAAAATAGATAGAATAATTAATTTTTTATAGGGATATTTTAATTTTTATTATTATTTTAACATGTTTCTAAAATAGGCTTTTAAATTCAAATATTTTCAATTCATAACATACCTAAGGTATTTTGTATCTTTATGTCATTTAATTTTTTAAAAAATATGAATAATTGTTTGAAAGTCCTTTAGGTAACAATTTTAACATAATTAATCCAAGCTTATATATTTTCAAGTTCTCTTGTGAGTTAATATTAACGCAAAAGGTGTAGATTATAATATTTTTTTTCTCATAAGAGCATATGTCACATTTTAATTTGTAGAGATTAATTAGGAAAACTATTTAATTAACTTAATTGCTATTTATTACTACAATTTTACTCAATAATTTTTTTTTCTTTAAAACTACAAAACTTTGTCTCAAAACATTAATTATTCGAATAGTAAAAAGAGAATCAGAACATTAAAAGCGCTTAACAAATTTGTAAAATATTTTAATTTTTAAAAAATGTGCTTTTATCAATGATAAAAAAATTTCTAATGACAGAATCAATTCATCTTAATTATCAGAATGAATTTATTAATTTCCATAAAAAGTCTTCCATGAAAAAGTGCTTTTATCCATGATAAAAAAATATTTTCTTTTGCAGAAAAATTTTCAAGTTAAATGAGACTTTTCAAATCTGAAAAAAAAAAAAAAAAAAAAAAAATGAGACTTTAAAAATCGACGAGACTTGAAATTATTGTTCATCAATTTAAATAAGGGTAAAGTTAAGGGGCACTTTTTCATAAATTTTTTTTTACCTACTTATGTTCCATTTAATCCACATTATTTTCTTGAACTCTTTTTTCATAAATCCTATTCCTAACAGTTTTATTCCATAAAACCCAAATCGTTTTTGATTATTCCATTAGGTCAATTCATTATAATAGAACGAAATTACCCTCCCTCCACTTCTCTTGCGTCTACTCCATTCTGAAAACAAACCATTCCTATTTCATCTATTCAATCCAGAAAACACTGATTTCCCAAAGAAAATCTCATCGTCGGCCCCAAAAAACTCTTAAACAGTAACCTTAGATTCACATCGCTTCACCACCGTCGTCGTCCACCGTCCACTGTTGTCGGCTACTGCTATTTCACTTCATATCACCGCTGCGAAGGTTTACATCGGAAGGAGGGTGGTTCGTTATTTCGTGTTTCTCGTCGGTCAACTGAGTGTGGTCCATCGATTTTCGTACCCACCCACAATGAGGAACTTTAACCAACATCATTCCATCTTCTGTTTTCCAGTCATAATGTGATCACCGATGTATATATTTACATTGTCGTATTACTATTGTTGTTTTTGGATTTGATTTTGTAAACACCAATAATATGAACATTCATATTATTGTTCATTAATGGACAAACTCACAGTAGTAGACATTGGTGTAAACATTGAGATCGGTGTATAATAATGTGAATGTTCACATTACTGTCAATGTTGGTATTGTTAATTGTTGATGTCCATAAAACCCCCAATCTTCACCCAAAAATGTTATGGAATATGATGTAAATATTCATATTGTGACATCAATGTCAGACTTGTTGGTGTTATCGGTGTTGTTGGTTCCACCCTCTGTTTTTCAGTCAATGATAACATAATGTAATCGCCGATGTATATATTTACATTGCCATAGTACTATTGTTGTGTTTGGATTTGATTTTGTAAACATCAATGATGTGAACATTCACATTACTGTTCATTAATGGATAAACTCACATTGGTAGACACTGGTGTAAACATTCACATCAGTGTATAATAATGTGAATGTTCATATTACTGTTAATTTCTCAATCAGTCATATTATGTTGTTGTTCACATCGATGTGTATTGATGTAAACATTGACACCAACATTTTACTCATGTTAGCACCAATACAAATGTGGAATACACATTACTAGGCAATGGTGTGGAAGTTGACATCAATGATGTGAACATTCACATTACAGTTCAGTAATGGATAAACACACATTAGATCAATTAGTGAGTAAATATTCAAATTGTGACATCAATGTCAGACTTGTTAGTGTTGTTGGTTGTTGATGGTCATGAAATAATTACAGTCCAAACTATGGATGGTTGCCAACCCTGTTTTGGTTACATGTGAATTCTTGTAGGAATGTTGTAAATAATAACATCATATTCTTTTACTTGTTATTGATAACCTCAATGTCAATATGCACATTCTGAACATAATGTTAATATTCACATTGTAACATTCTAAACATAATTTTAATATTCACATTGTGAATATAATGTTAATATTCACATTGTCACATTCACATTGAATATTTACACCATATATTTGGCTGTGAACATTCACAGTCAAACATATAAGTGTAATGATGTGAAGATTAACATCGTATATACATCATGTTAGTTTAATAGTTGTAATGTGTGACTGTTCTCACCTCTTTATGTGAATGTTGGTTTGTCATATGTTATCACCTCTTCACGTGAACATTTGCATCAGCTATTCACATACTATTTCACTATCACCATCCCATTATTCACATGGCATATAATAATTTACACTTATTATCACTATTCATTTGTGAATAGTAATATTAAATTGGTTTGTATTTGAACAAACAGGTCTTTCCCATAGATTTGATGGCAAAAGAAAGAGAGAGGAATCCCGTGGCAAAGGCAAACCCGATTAAACAGCTAGTCCCGAACAAATGAACATGAAAAAGGTCAACTACCCGTCAAATATCACTGGATTGGTGAAACTATTGAAGGTTACAAAATTTACAAATGATCAATTGAAATGCCTTAGGAAAACACCATTTTGGCCTTTATTTGATTGTTTGATCAGTAATGAAGTTGACCTCAACCATTGAATGAAATACGATAATGTCATTGTACGTATAGTGCAGACATTCAAGTCATCCAGTGGGAGGTTATACATCGAGGACAAGAGCATTCAGATTTTTAAAAATGATGTATCACTTATTTTTGGAATGGACTGCGGCACTAAGCCAATGGACCTCTCTTATGGTGCAAAACCAACGGCCGGCATCATACACCGAATGTGCAAGGATGTCAGTCGATTAAGTGCAGCAAAAATATGTGAAATTCTGAACGAAGCATTAAAGGGCACAAAGAAACAAGACAATGAAGAGGTTGCAAGATTAGTTTGCATGTATGCATGCGTCAAACTGTTCTTTTCCACATCCGGAGAAACAATTAGATGGGCATTCTATTCATACATGGACCCATTAGAGCATCTAGGCAACCCTGATGGGGTCAGTGGGCCAAAACTGGAGAAAACCAGGACGAGCCACCGGATGTGTTATTTGTTAATGGTAAATTTCATAAATCTTATTCTATATTTAATATGAACATTCACAAGGTCTGTCCACTCATATTGTCAACAAAACAAATGTGACATACACATTGGTACGCACTGGTGGCAAGGTTGGCATAAGTACACACTGATGTGAATGTTCACGACAGTGTGGAATCTTAGGAACATTCACATCAATGTGTATTGATATAAACATTGACACCAATGTTTTGCTCATGTTAGTACCAAAACAAATGTAGAACAAACATTACTAGACAATGGTGTGGAAGTTGACATCAATAATGTGAACATTCACATTACTGTTCATTAATGGATAAACTCACATTAGTAGACACTGAGGTAAACATTCACATCAGTGTATAATAATGTGAATGTTCACATTATTGTTAATTTCTCAATCAATCATATTATGTTGTTGTTCACATCAATATGTATTGACGTAAACATTGACACCAGTGTTTTGCTCATGTTAGCACCAAAACAAATGTGGAACATACATTACTAGGCAATGGTGTGGAAATTGACATCAATGATGTGAATATTCACATTACTGTTCAGTAATGGATAAACACACATTAGTAGACACTGGTGTAAACATTCACATCAGTGTTTATTGATGTGAACATTCACATTACTGATGTTTGTTATTTGTTTCAGTACTGGTTGTGTAAGCACACAACCATCTTATAACCCCGCAAACCTAATGCCATTCCACGGTGTGTGAAGTGGGACCTCACAACCTTACATACCAACATGAAGTCCATATCTTTGGCGAAGCTTGGTTTAAATGGGATAAAAGTACAACAAAAAATGTTGTGCCCATTCACATAGTGAGACGAGGGATTATGTAACTAACATAATGTTTCCAACTCTAAGTATATGGCGGCAAGTTGATGGCATTCCCAACTGAAGCAAAGATGTACCATCATACTAAATTGAATATGGAGCCCAAACATGAGGTTTTGTCGAGTGCACCAACAAAACATAATGAAAGCAATGACGATGAAAACAAAGACAATCAAGGCAATGACAACAGTAATGGAATTTTTGGCGATGTGATGGACCTAAATGATGTTAAAAATGACATCAACACCAGCTTTAACAACCCCAATGCTGAGAGAGATATCATCATAGCATAACTAAGTGAACAGGACATTGTGGATGTACTTATAAAAGAAAACCAAAAAGCTTGGGGTCTCGTACGACAATGGGAAGCAAAATACAAACAGTTAGAAGAATCGTGAGAGTTAAGGGCAAGGGTGATCGTTGCCCTTGAAGCCAAATTATTTGATCAATCAGGCCCATCCAATATGGACATGGACATCAAGAATTGCATGGAGTGGAAAGATACAGAAATTCAGTAGTTGACAAAATTGGTCATCAACCTGGAATGTGAAAAAACAATTCTTCAAGACCTTTATGATGATCAGTCCGTCCACATTATCACGCAAGTTGAAGCACAAAAGGCTCATGACAGCCTTAAGAAGCATCTCATTGCAACACTGGAACACATTCTCAGCCCACCATCTAGGGTAAAGCGCATCAAGCAGAAGGTAAGGAAAGTGCACCGCTTGGATGAGTTTCAATACCTCGATTTGCCTGGTCGAAAGAAAGGGAAAGATGGAGCTGAAGAGCAATCCCATGCAATCCAAATTGTACAAGATTTAGACAAACATCCACAGAAAAAGCAACAACAAAGTATAAGAAGTTAACATTGACCAACAAACTGAAGGTTTGGGCCAACATGAGCAAACTCAACAAGCAGAAGGTCCAAAATTTACACAAGAACGGCGGTGATGAGTAAGTGACCATACATATTCAGATTGAATTTATTTTTATGATGATGTTAAACTTCACATATGTACTTAATAGATTAGATCATTTTATAATTGTGCAATGTTAACATTTACATTTTCTGAAATCATAATGCACAAGTTGCTTGTGTGGCGAGGGGATTCAAAGACTAGAAACGTGTATTTTGATGAGATCATACACATCATCAAGGAAGAATGAATACACAACAACGTATGACACTCGTAAATGTGTACAAAATACACACACTGTAAAGACACTAGAAATAATATACTGCCACCCCTTTGTTTGTGCAGGTGATAGATGCATACAGTGAAATTCTACTTGAACTACAAGAGCTGGTCAACCCAACTTTGGAGGATTTGGTATTCATCTTTACAAGCACATGTTTGGTAACAACTACACTTTTGGTTTGTTTATGTTTGATATTGATGAGAATGTTCACATGAACAGTATTTGATTTGCATGTTCAATAGATATGAATGTTCATTTCAACATTATATGCTTATATTGTTAACTTAAATGCTAGATAGATGTGAATGTTAACAACAACGTAATATGACAGGTGTGAACATTTACATTGACAGATATGAACATTCACATCATTCACAGTGAACATTCATGTACTGGAAAGTTTGAGAAATTAACAAATGTGAACATTTACATCTGTAATACATTATAGAACTGTTTGACAAATTAACAGATGTGAACATTCACATCATTTACAGTGACCATTGATATAAATACTTGGTATATCATTGTATGCCCATTGTGTGCAGAAAGTCATGTAAGAGTACCCCCCCCCACAAGAGAAATAAACTGATTGATGTATATATCAATGACTATCAAGGCTAGAGATACTTCTTCTTCCCAATACACCACAACTTTTACTGGATAATTGTTGTGTGCAACGTCAAAGACAATCTATGGAGGCATTATAACTCGCTACGACCAAGACCCAGCATATATGACCCATAACCCATATATTGACAAAGCACAAATAGTGGTAAGTGGCTGATACATATAATACTTGTCATGATGTGTAATATTTGAACTTGGACGTATGTACTATGTTCCTTTGTGCCTAATATGAAATTTCATTGTTTCCTCCATGGCAGAGGGATTACATCGAGGTTGTGGTGCGTAACATCGGACCATCATCACCACTATGGACCAAATTATCAAGCAAAAATCCATCACAACCAATCATATTAGTAGACGTTTGTCCTTAGCAAGCATCAGATTTGTAAGCCTAAAATAAATTTGTACACATCTTTCACAACCATTATGCACACTTAAATTTCAAAATCTAACAACAACAACTTTGCATTTTCAGGGTGGATTGCGGGTCCGTAGTGTTACATCATGAAGGTGTCTGTATACCATGAGGAAATTGTTGACAGCCTAAATTGCTTTGAATGGTGTCAAATAAGAGACTCATTAGTACACCTTTTTCTGAATCACAGAAAGACAGTGCAATGTGCAAACCTATAGATGGGGGTGTCCACCTATCACTGTTACCCGAAACTGTTATTTACATTTAAGACAATTTAGTGTCAATAGATTTGACATATTAGAGCAAACTAGCTTGATTGTAAATCAATTCTATATCACTACTTGTACTGCTATTTTTCATTCAATATATGTATATGCATTTTGAGGCCTATTTCGTGTTAATCATGCACATTGAGATTGTATTTTTTTTTTTTGACACACGACATGATGTAAATTTCCACATCACGGAAAGATCATACACATTCTTATGTTTAAAAGCCCTACTATATGGATGTGAATATTGCTTAAAATGTTGTTGTAACATAATATGACAAGTGTGAATATGATATGTCTTAACACATAAGTCGATATTCACAGCTAATAATTTGATGATGTGAATATTCACATCGTAACTTTTGATGATGTGAATGGCAGCAACGATGACAATATTCACACCACGCCCATGCATGCATCATAATATACACAAGAACATCTTATTTTTGCTAGCAACAAACACTCACAATTATATTTTGTAATACATATATGAATATTCACATCTTCTGATTTGATGATGTGAATGATTACATTGATGTAAATGTTAAGGTCATCTACTTTGATGCTATTAATAGTAACAAGAAAGCGAATATTCACACCACAATAATGTTAAAAAGTTTAACCCATGTGCAATTATTCACATAATGTGATTATCTTATACAAGTGTGAATGTTCACATCATGTATTCATCCTTAACACACCAACAAAAATGTCAGTTTGCTACGTAAAAACAAAAACACAAATCAAATAATAATGCATTATTAGGTTTGCCAATGCATTATTATGTTTGCCAACGCAACGTAATCTTATTGTAACACACTGTTTGCCAACATAATACAATCTTATTTCAAAAATCAATATAAGAATCCTATGTAAAACACAATGTTGAAATGAAAAAATGTACACCCTATATCGGCTCCTTGCATGATTTCCGATTGTGGCTTCCCAACTTATCACATCTCCCGCACTTTATTTACTTCAGTTTCTAGCCCCTTAATGGGATTCTATTTTTTTTCGACCTTCCGGGTGGTCTTTTCACAATTTGTGGGTATATAGTGAAGTCCATGGGATCAAAATGCGGCTTTTCCACCAATGGTATAGGGAATATGGCAACCCGAATAGGCTGCACGATATGTCTCTACATGAAAGTACTGTTCCACACAATCATTGAGACTGTAGCGGCTCTTTTGAATAGTAATAACAGCATGGTCACATGGGAATCCGTTGATTTGCCATTCGAAGCAAGAACACGTACGCCTTGCAATATCAACCGTAACAGATGGTATCGAATGAACTTTAAACACATCCTCATTGGCTTTGTTAACTTGCCAAGACCTGCTATCGTTGAACGAATCAAGAAGCATTGTTTCGAATGTAGGACAAATAAGCTCATTCCACTTGTTTGCTTAGTTACGTTGTGCAGACATTTGCCGCATCAACTAAATACGAATTGTGTCTACCATTTGAGTGATAGAAAGATTGCGTGCTTCTTTAATCCAATTATTAAATGACTCTGTCGTATTGGATGTCATCTCCCTATAACGCATGCCCTTGCACAACATCACAAACATTGTACAATATTGAATTTAATTTCTTCGAAACTGAATATGAAATTTCATATCGCCACAAAACATAACTAAAAATTCTCATTGCTACCATTCTAAACTTGACAAACGGAATACATTAGAAAACTACTATTACCTGAAGTATGAATTCGCCCAATGCTTAGGTGCCAAGTCCTTGAAAAAATTATGTGCTCGTTGCTTACCCTCCACTTTTAATTTCTTAAGCTTTTCATGGAACCCTACCACAGTTGGCTCGTAAGCACAGTCACCCAAACTATTAACGGATGGTCCCTAAATCCATTATCAATTCCCTTCATCCGGTCTCTTAAGTTGTTCTTCAAATGTTGTAAACAATAATCGTGGTGAGCAGATAGGAACACCTTCGGCATCATTTTTAACAGATCAAGAATACGGTCCGAAATAAAAGTAATTTGACGCTTACCATTAACAACCTTGCCAAGTTCGTGCAAGAACCATGACCAATTGGCCGTGATCTCTGAATCAATAATCGCAAATGCAATAGGAAATAGACCTACAACACAATACCATTAACATAACTGTTTACAATATTCCAATGTGAATAGTAACACAAGTAGTTTACAAAAACACTATAAAGGAAACAGGTCATGTGAATGTTTATATTTACATTGCCCTATTACTATTGTTGTTTTTGGATTTGATTTCGTAAACATCAATGATGTGAACATTCACATTACTGTTCATTAATGGATAAACTCACATTAGTAGACACTGGTGTAAACATTCACATCAATGTATAATAATGTGAATGTTCACATTACTGTTAATTTCTCAATCAGTCATATTATGTTATTGTTCACATTAATGTGTATTAATGTAAACATTAACACCAGTGTAAATATGAAACACACTGTGTAATCATCTGTTATATGTCCACACTATGCCGCTCAATGTAAATATTTACATGAATAGACAGCTACAAAAAATACTAACCATTGTTTCCATCTTTTGCCATTACCACAAGTAGTTGACCTTTGTACTTTCCTTTGAGGAATGTTCCATCCAGGAATAATAAAGGCCGACAGGAATTGAATCCAGAAATATATGCAGCAAATGATACAAAGAAACGACAAAACTGTTGACTACTCGCATCATAGTCAATATTGACATAACTCCCCGAATTGTAACGCATCACAGTATCCGAATACCACTGCAACTGGTTAAATGATAATGAGTGATCTCTATGAATAACTCACATCTAGCCCATAATCCCTTTTCAAAATAGTCACCACCTCACACAGCCGAGTCAACAGCTTGTCCTTTACAATTTCAGATATAGTATTGGACACCAAATCAGAACTAACTCTCGGATTCTTCGATGTTTGGACATCTATGCCACAACTATGCACATCACTGAACCTTTTGATGTAGAAAAAACCTGTAATAACCCGACCCGTAATTAGCTATTAATCGGTAATTAAGAATGCTAATGAGTGGATTAAAATGAATTGTGAGATTAATATGTAATTTGCATGATAATTGGCTTCTATCTGCTACTTATAGCAATATCTGTTTGAAATTTTGCTTTAATATGTTAATTGGAATTTTTAGAACACTATGGCAAATTTTATAAAAACTGATTCAGTTTAGTAAAATCGCATGTGATTAAATTAAGCCTTAAGTGGAACTATTTTTGAATAATTGAATTTTGTGCTAATCTTGAATAAATTAAGGTTACTTGTGTTGAATTAAATAATGCATGATTGGTGCCCAAATTAATTCTATTAATAATCCAAGATGTGATTAAGAGTGAGGTGTGCTAGGCCTTGGTGGTGTTGGGTGTAGAGGATTAATCCTTGTGTGTGTGTGTGTTGGAAGTGTGCATGTGTGTACACGTGTATGTGCTCAATGTGAGAGTGTGTGTGTTGTGTATATTCTGATGAAAGCTGAGGGAGAGTTGTATAATTTCCTTCACTCTTGTGGTCCGTGTAGAGAGAGAGAGAGAGAGAGAGAGAGAGAGAGAGCTAGAAGAAGAAGAAGGGAACTAGGAAGGCCATCTCTTGTTGATTGAAATCAAGAATCTAGGTAAGAGTCTTGAGCCTATTTTCTGTAGAGAATCTGCCATGCATCATGTTTCAACTCACCTTTGGACCATTTACATGAATTTAGCAAGAGAAATGGGTCTTTGGGCTTGTAGGTGACTTGCATGTGTATCCTTGGTAGAACACCCTTGATTTACTATTTTAAGTTGAGTTTTGAAATCCTTGCATGCATGTGAGTTTATATCATGTCCATAGCTTCAGAATTCATGAATTTGTGGATCACTATTTGCATGTTTTGAAAAACCATGAAAAGAGTTGAAAAATATTGCATGAAGAAGTTTTGGTTCAAACCTTTCAAGAATTGATGAGTTTTTGAATAAAAGATGTTTTAAGGGTCTTGTATTGAAGTTTTCTAAAGCTATTTTTGTGTTTTTAATCAAATCATGCAAGACCCCAAGGTTTGGAGGTGGTTTGGAAGCCATTTTTGTTGAGCTTGCTGCCCAGAATTTTACAGTTGGCTCGAGCGAAGAAGTGGTGGCTCGAGCCAACATTTCGAGCTCTCAGAATTTTGCACTCTGCCAAAGGCTGGCTCGAGCGAAGAAGTCTTGGCTCGAGCGAGCTCTGTTTTTGCCTTCTGCTGGCTCTAGCCAAGAAAAGCTGGCTCTAGCCACCAGCCTATTTTCAGCATGTTTTCAAAAGATGTTTTAAGCACATATCTCCACTCCCATCTCTTTATGGGCATTCTTAGGCATGATTTATGAGCCATTAAAGATTAATAAGCTAAGAAATAACATAAGTAAGTGAATTAGAAAATATGTGTAGAATCCGAGTATATGGGCATTATGAACAAGTTTTGTAGCATGGAATGAATGGGAAATTAAAGTGAGAAAGCTAAGTCATGTATGACCACATGAATGAATAATAATGAGACATATTTTGTGCTATGTATTTTGTGATTGTAGGTCAAGACTCGAGGATTGATTGACCATTTACGGGAACCACTGTGAGTAACGTTATCGTAAAGATACGTTTATATGAAACTATGTTCCAAATGAGATAAGATATGCTATGATTTCTGAAATGATATATGTTTCTGTGAACGAACATTCCAAGTTTGAAATCTATTATGGCATCCATAGATAGTCCCAAGTCATGGGGGACGGCATGAAAATGCGGGTCCATGACATTTACGAGATCTCGTTAGCCACTTCATTGTGGTGATATGTGTTTAATCGGTGTCCGGGACCGGTTACTCTAGTCGGAAGACGTTATGTGATATGTTCGATATGTTCTATAGGATGTACCATTATTATGTTCTGATATGAGATGACTATGATTATGCTATGATCTGTTATGTACGTATAAAATGTTCGGTCGTTCACTAACCCCTTTACCTTAATGTTATTCACTGGGCTTTAGCTCACTGTTTGTATATATATATGTATATAGGTGAGCATTCTGGAGTGCAAGCCCGAAAGTTTTTGTGGGGGACTGTGTTCTGTTGTCAGCCAACCATTGTGCCTCACGAGGAGGTTCCCCGAAGTGTCTTGGGTTCAAGTTCTGATTAGTTCTGTATATGTATGAGACTTAATCTAATTATGTTGGCTGTACTTAAGATACTGTAATGTGTGTGGTATAATATAATGTATGGTTGACTTATGGTTATGTATATAAAGTTTTTAAAATATTCTGTTTCATGTAAGTCAACACAGCTCATTGGACAACTATATTTACGTATCTGCTTCCGCTAGCCCCTTATCTTATGTTAATCCGTACAGAGGCCTTCGGTAATCCAAGAATTACTGGCCGGTTACGATGCTAAACCTATAGGGGCGGGTTTGGGTCGTGACAAAACCATTTGCTCGTTATGCTCTATAATGTATAGCCCACAAGCAGCCTCTCTCCTCGCGCATCACACACACCGCAGTAACCCGTGTTGTCTCGTTTTTGACATATGTAAACTGAAACCCACATTGGATGGCATACTTACATACATTATGAAATTCTTGTACACCTCCAATAAACAGTTGTCTCGCATGCATAAAACTATTTGCCCAAGGGGATGACAACAACACCTTCTCTTTATGGTGGTAAAATCTCCATAGTGCATCAATTTCTTCATCACCTCCTATATGTAGCGACCCAGAGCTACTCGACTGACCAATATTACTTTTCAACTCAACGACAACTTCTACATGTTGTACCCCCATTGATTTAGCAAGTAATGACATGTTCTAAAATTCTTCCTTATTGTCCAAATCACACCTATTAATCCTAGGTAGCTGACAGAATAATGAAATAGAACCAGCAGGCAACTCACCCTATTTTTCACACAAACACTCCACCAAACGCGAATAACACAATGCGTGGGCAACATTTATTATAGTTATATTGCAACTATATGTGCACACTAACATCATAAAGGTATCCATCTCCTATAAAAACAAAACAATACAACAGTCAACAATAATCCAAACGATATGAAAATTCACATTGTGCAAAATTAAATGCCTATGTGTACAGTTCAAGTGCTAAATCCTTAATGAAAACTATTACCATTATCTTTACACAACATAAAACATTTTACAATATCAAAATCACACCACCACAATAAGGTGACAGTACACAACATGCAAACAACCCTCTAGAACTTCATATTAACAAGATGTGAACATTCACATTGTTACGTATACTCTGAATTATCTCTCCCACACAGAGCCTCATTAAGCAAACATCAAAGTAAATGAGAACATCCACATTATTCACATAATTTGAATGACCACCCCTCCACAGGACCATGTAAAATGCATATAATTGAACAACCAGAGCATCTGATCCATATTAATCAAAAAACAGAGCATCTCATCCATCATACAAATCAAAACATAAACTTAACATGTATTCATAACCAAATGATACTAACCTTAATCTTGCAATCCTACACTCGTCCTGAAACTCGAAAACAACTGATTTTAACTAGTTATACTCCAGAAAATGTCACAACCGAACACTGTCCAATCCGTTGCCTTCACTCGAAAATCACCGAACCATACTACAACAGCAACAATGAAACACTATCACATCAAAGCCTTGAAACGAGCATGCAAAATAGAAACGTATCCATATGAATTATAATGATGATCAAAAGCGTGAAGATAGAAACTACCAAAACAGAATAAACGAAAAAAGAGGCAACGTGGTATGTGTATATATATATATAAGGGCGTAATAGTCCAGTTAAAAATATAAAATTAGTAAAATGGACCTCATGGAATAAAAAGAAAACTATATGGGACTAATCAGTTTATAATAATCCTCTGTGGATCTAATGGGTTATAACAACTCTAAAATAGATTTATCAATAAAAATCCCTATTTTCTTATATTCCAATAAGTTCTATGGGTGATATAATCACCAAAATACCCCTAATAGTATTCACATTTACAGTGTGAATATTCTGTAATGTGAATATTCACATCGTCAATGTGAATGTTAACACGTCAATGTGAACATTCACACATTAATGTGAATATTCACATTGTAAAATATGAATGTTCATATCACTAAATTGCTAACCGTTCAAAAATATTTGTGAGGGTAGAAATGTACATAAAATACCTTAAATATGATAATTAGGATTTGATAGATCAAATGTTCAAATAATAGGACTTATTGGAATACAAGAATATCTTATGGACTAATTGGGATACAAACACTTAAAAAAGGATTTTCTAATAAATCTCCCTAAAATTAACATGGAAATGGCTTCCCTCTGGTCCTAGATCAGATTGGAGGGTACTGTTGGGTCCATGAAGGCCAACCATGGGTCCCATTTTGATAATCCGAATCGTTTAATGTGTAGAATTCGTCGAGTACTATATGCTTGTAAAAAATTACGTTGATTGGATATCGATAACTATTTCATCAAATCAAATTTCTGTTAACTGTTTATTTTTTCACCATATATTTTTTTTTATATACAAAACTAATTTGGTCACATAGTTATCGATATCCAATAAACGCGAATTTTTATAGGCATATAGTACTCGATGAATTCTACACATTGAACGGTTCGAATTATTAAAACGGGACCTGTGGTGAACCCCCACGAGTTCAATAGTACCCTCCAATCGGACTGGAGGGAAGCCAAACCCAATTAACATCACTATGAATTTGTCTACAAAATTTAGAAAAAAAATTACAAGCTAGTGATTTTTTCAAAATTTAATTACAAATTTAAAAAATATATATATTTATGATTTTATATTTTAATATTTATAAAATTTATCACTAACTTCAAAATTTGTTTTAATATTTTCTCAAAAATTTATTTGTAAATTATTTTCCCAAAAATGATATAAACCTTTTTTTATTTTTTTTTTATTTTATTTTATTTTTTATACCCCCATAACCCCCACAGACACATGTCAACTAGAGATAAGAGGGAAAAAACAAAAAACAAAAAATTGACCAATCACAACGTATTAGGTGTGGTGGGGGTTCCCAAAAACGTGTTAAGATCCTCTAAAGTGAAATGCTAGAGTGATTTTCTACAGTGAATTATGAGGACGCGACACCTATCACACTAATGAACCAAGGGTTGAGATCAATCCCTCACCAAAACGACGTCGTTTTGGTGGAGGAAATTTAAAACAAAAAATGTGAAAAGAGAAACGGAGAGAGAGAGAGAGAGAGAGAGAGAGAGAGAGAGAGAGAACACACAGCCACCAGAGTAATTCTCCATCTCTGACACACTCTCCTTCCCTCCCGACGACCCCACCTTACCACACCCCTCCCATTCTCCTCTCTCATTCTTCTCCTTAATACATGATACATGGTAGCTTATAGCCACCTAACTCTGCCTAAAACTCTCAAGTTTTTCTTTCTCTCATCTTCTCTCTCTAATTTTTTCTTTCTCTGTTTTTCTCCACACATTTTGAGAGGAGGTCACTCTATCTCTCTCTACAGTAGTGCTATTTTTTTCTTACATTTGCTAAAGCAAAACCCTAAAGTAAGAGAGAGCAACATCAGGGTCAATGGTTGAATAATCATTGTTTTGGTAAGAGTAAGTCTCGCATTCTTCAAGCTCAGTCTCTTTTGTCTCTGCACTACCATCATACCCTAGACTTAACCCCTTTTTTCCATCCCTACTCCCCACATAAATCATACGTAAATACAACCCAAAAACCTTTCAAACTCTCCAAATCATCCTTGACCAATTCACTCATCCGCAACCTTACCACAAAAACAAAAAATCTCTTTGACCCATCTCAGAAAATCGAAAACCCATCAAAACCCATTATCGAATTTTCTTGAATCGATCGAGATTGTCAAATTCACTGACCAAACAATCCCAATGAATATTTACAAATAAACCAAACAACATTCGTTGAGAAAAACTAATTTTGATAAAATTTGACCCAAATTGATGGATTTTGAAACCCCAGGACTTTGGATCATCTTATTCAATCTCTAAAGCTCCTACCAATAAGCACGAAGACAGAGAAGGAGAGGAGAAAACGATTTTTTTTTTCTCACCAAAATAATCTCAACCTTTAATTTTATTAATAGAGCACGTGTCAAGCCTTAAAAGATGGAATTTTTGGTGAAACCCCCATTTTGGGCCTTTTTATTAGGGTGAAGGATAACCCAATCAATTTTCTTTCAAAAAACCCCTGAATAGAAAATGCCTACCTTAATAAGGACATTTTATAATTTCTATTTTTTTTTATCACAATATTGCCCTTCTATATATACCTATCATACATTTGAAATATTTGAAATCTGAGCTGAAGATCTCGCAGGAACAAAATCAGGAATGAAATCGATGAAGACGATCTCCAAATCTGAAAATCTCGCAATCGAAGATCTCTCACTTGGTCAACAATAGACGATCTCGCCTCCGACGATCAACACTCTCAATTAAACGAGAGTTTTATTGAGATTTGTGACCGTTGATCGAGTTTTAGAGGTTTTAGGTATGTTGATTTGTTGATTTTTTTATTTTTTGTTTTGTTTTTTTTGATTTATTTTTGTTGTGTTTGTTCTGATTTCGTTTGACAGAATCAGAGTAAAATTTTACTCTGGTTCTATTGCTCTGTTTTTTATTTGAAAGAATTAGAGTAAAATTTTACTCTGGTACGTGCTCTGTTTAGAATGAGAGTAAAATTTTATTCTGGTGTTAGAATGGCAATAAAATTTTACTGTCAAGAGGTGGTCATTGCTAAACACTTCAGCCGCCACAAACACTGCCTCCGCTGACGTTGATCATGTTTGTTGCAACTTTTGCTTAGGTAAAAATAGCTTAGATAAGCAAAAATTTTGATTATTGAGAAGATATGGTAGATATGTTCTTTTAGCTTATGCGTTTTAATTATCAATTTTTAACTAGCAAAAAATTGCACCAAACAAGTTCATTGTCTGCAAATAATACCATTTCTATAAAGTATAAATTTACTATGTTGTTGAATGGTTGTTTATGTGTGTGATGAGCCTGTAGTTTCACAGTAAAATTTTACTTTATTTCAGAGTAAAATGTTACTTTTAGATTAAAATTTTATCTTATTTCAGAGTAAAATTGTTTACTTTTGTGCAGAGCAATATTTTACTTTTAGATTCAGAGTCTAACATTTTACTCGTTTTTCAGAGTAAAATTTTACTTTTATACAGAGTAAAATTTTACTTTTGTACAAAGTAAAATTTCACTTTTAGATTCAGAGTGTAACATTTTACTTGTTTTTCCAAGTAAAATTTTACTTTTGTGCAGAGTCTAACATTTTACTCGTTTTTCAAAGTAAAATTTTACTTTTAGATTCAGAGTGTAACATTTTACTCTTATTCAGAGTAAAATTTTACTTTTATACAGAGTAAAATTTTACTTTTAAATTCAGAGTGTAACATTTTACTCTTTGATTCAGAGTGTAACATTTTATTCTTATTTCAGAGTAAAATTTTACTTTTAGATTATTTTTGTAACATTTTACTCTTATTTTAGAGTAAAATTTTACTTTTATGCAGAGTAAAATTTTACTTTTATATTCATGTTTCAAGTTGTGTTGGTGACACACTGTATGAGTTGTCAATATTTGGCAAACTAAATAGTGAAAATTAACTCTAAAATATAGTACAATGTTACACTTAACCACAGTAAAATTTTATCAATTCAAACTAAACACAAATTGACTTTTGGACTTGTAGTGACAATAAAATTTTACTTTGATAGTGATAGTAAAATTTTATTTTGATAGTGACAGTAAAATTTTACTTTGATTGACAGTAAATTTTTACTGTTAATTGATTGCAGATTTGTAAAATGGTTCTACCTCTATGTTGTTATGCAAGTATGGTGATCGTACCATTGTGTTCAAGGTTGTGTCAAACTGCACGTTGAAGGATTTAACTGATTTCTTAAGTTGTAAATTGAGGAAGTTTGATAGTAGTGGTTGCATACTGTTATCGTACTGTTTACCTGGACATTTACAATGCATGATTGATGATGATTCTGATTTTTAGAATATGTTGTCGCTTGTTTATCCCCTTGGTGTTGACCGGGTTGATGTGACTATTACTGAAATGGGCATTTCAAATGAAAAACATGGAGTTAGAGAATCAGGGACGCTAGTGGATCAAACATTACTGATGATGAAATGGATTTACTTTCTATGTTTTGTCAACATGAAGAAAGGACTTTGTTGTTTTGTGGATGGGTAAATGGAATTACTCATGTAGGTCAAAGATTCATTGGAGGTGCAAAGGATTTCCGGACTGCATTATGTAAATATGCCATTGAGATAGGATTTGAGTTTGTGTATGTGAAGAATGAGAAGTGTCGGGTCACTACTGTGTGTTCAATACAGGAATCCAAAGCTTGTTTATGGCGAGTACATGTATCTCTAGAAAGTGCTAATAATTTTTTCTACATTAGGACTCTACATGATGAGCATACTTATGGAGCTGCAGTTCGTACTTCTAAAAACTCAAGGATGAGTTCAAATTTGGTTGCAAGTTTGATTGTTAATGAAGTTCGTGGGAATCCCCAAACTTGTCCAATTGGTGTTGTGCGTCAATTTACAGATCAATACGGGCTCACCATTATGTACAATCATGTTTGGTTGGGAGTTGAGAAAGCTAGGACTACTACTTTTGGAGATTTTTCTATGTCTTATGATGAGATTCGATGGTATATGGATATTATGATGAGCACAAATTCTAGTAGCTATTTGCGTCTTGACTATAACCATCAAAGTGGATGATTCAAGAGGTTTTTTGTTGTATTTAATGCTTCCATTCAAGGGTTTAGGCATTGTTGTCCTCTATTGTTTATCGATGGAACTTTTCTGAAGGGGAAATATAAGGGCACCTTGTTAACAGTTACAGTGAAGGATGGGGATCAAGGTAGATATTAAAATAGTTTATTCAAAAGTAACATGTTACTTATTTTCAGAGTAACATGTTACTGTTATTTAGAGTAAAAATCTACTATATTTGTCCTTTTCGTTTAATATACTTACTAATTGTAAAATGTTATTTTTCAGGTTTTTTCCTTCTTACAATGGCAATTGTCGATACGGAGACTATAGACAGTTGGGAATTTTTTTTATGCATTTGTCGAATATATTGTTGGATGAAAGACCAATTACCTTCATATCTGATTGGAATGCAGGACTTTTGGAGGCTTTACCCAAGGTTTTACCTACTGCTTACCACTATTTTTATCTCCAACACTTAAAGGCCAATTTGAGGGATAGGTTCTCAGGTCCAAGTTTCAGCAATACTTTCAGGAGTAGAATTGTTTTTTTGTTTTCTTCATGTGCTTATGCTCCAACAGTAGGATGTTTTAATCAGTGCTTGAAAGAATTACAAGATGAGGGAAAAGGGATCGTTCGTAGGTTTCTATCCAATTTGCCCTATGACAAGTGGACTAATGCATATTTTAAAGGACAAAAATATGGTGAAATGCACTTGAATGTGGCAGAGTCTTTCAATTCATGGATCCGTCAAGCTCGTCATTTGCCCACTACGAAGATGATTGATTTAATTAGGTTGAAGATCATGGATTTGATGTCGAGAATGAGAGAACAAGCTAAGAAATGGAATACTTTTCTTTATCCGGAAATGGATTCAACATGAGTAAAAGCTCTTAAAAGTTGAAGAACTTGGTTGGTTAGTCGTTCAAGTGATCATGTTTTTGAGGTTCAATCCCGACTATCGGTTAGCGTTGACCTCTTAAATAGAACTTGCTCATGTTACCAATGGCAATTGAATAGATTTCTTTGTGCTCACGCGACGACCGCTATCCAAAAGAGTGGAGGTGATTTGTATGCACATGTGGAACCATTTTATTACACTAGCAAGTTCAAAGCTTGCTATGCTGAGTCCGTTTATCCAATACCCACTGTTGAGAAACCTCTTGTAGCTATGGATGATCTTGTTGTCCTTCCTCCAATTTGTAAGAAGCCACCTGGTAGGCCAATGAAAAGTAGGATTCCATCTAGGGGTGAGAAGATAAGACGAGTACAGTGTGCTAGATGCAAGAAGTACAGTCATAATAGGAAGACTTGCAAGGAGACATTGTCGTGAAAGATATTATTGATTTTGGAATAGAAGTATGAAAATAATGTAGTTCTTCTGCAATAAATAGTCCATAACAATAATAGTATAGTCTTTTAGATTAGATTTGTAAAGAGACATTGCAATAAAAGACATTTTTACTATGTTCTTAAATGGTTGTCCGTTCAAGTTTCTGATTTGCTTTGTGGTTGAGTTCGACATTTTAATATATTTTTTAATGTGGTTGAATAAGTTTCATGTAAATGAACTTATAATGGAGTTTGTTCAGTAAGTGTGAAGGTTTGAAATGGCTGTGCTCAGTCTGTGCTTTCAAAGTAAAATTTTTCAGTATTTAAGAGTAAAATTTTACTTTATTGCAGAGTAAAATTTTACTTTTTCCAGAGTAAAACATTGCCTTTATTCACATGAAAGTAAAACTTTACTGCCTTTCAAAGTACAAATTTACTATGTTGTTGAATGGTTGTCTATGGGTGTGATGAGCTTGTGATTTCACAATAAAATTTTATTTTATTTCAGAGTAAAATTTAATCAGAAGATAACTTTAGCAATAACTCATTCATACTAACAACTTGGCTTTGATACCAAAAGAGGCGGAAACAACACATATAGAAGAACATATAATAATTAATTTAAGTAATTGCACATATAGAAGAACATATAATAATTAATTTAAGTAATTTCAATTTAAACAGTACGAAATAATGACTTACAATTGTTTACTGAAATGAAGCAAATACTTCTTCAAAATACATAACTTGAAAATGAATTTTTAGAATATTAAATAACAGAGTTTGAGGTGCTATAACTCTCAATTTTATTTATTTATTTTTTTTTTAACTCTGCCTTCCAATTAACTGAAGAGGCTCTTTTATAAGCAAAAGGAGTTTACTGTGAGCCTTGTGATAGAATCTGACTGAAAGAAGCACATGGGAGCCAGCTGCAACTTTCGGTGAATGACTAAAGTTAATGGATGCTTTTGACTGTAGTGACTTTGTTTGATTGATGAATAGTGAATAGTAAATTTGACTTTTTTCACTATTTATTGCTTTCGGTGGAGGCATGTGACTGAGGGAATCAATATTGATACATAAATCAGCAGCTTTTCTCAAAAGGAGAGTATTGATTGAAGCTGATCAATATAGCTATATAGAATCCAATAACTATATCAAGCATATGGGTCCTGAGCATCTTGGAACTGGGTCCCATAAGGATCATAACTGGTTGATTCTGCAGTTGAACTGGATGAATTGGACTTTTTGGCCGGTTCAGGAGACTCATCATCAGAGGGTTCATCATTTATTTGTGACTGAGCTTGATCCATCAGTAGACGGGCCATTTGAAGTAGCTTATCATTGGATGGTCCAGGCTTAACTTTGGGTCTTGATTGAGTTGACTTGGATTTTTCTGACTTGGGCTTTGATTTATCTGTCTTGACTGTCTTGGACTTGGATGACTTGGGCTTGGAAGAACTTGATGGTAGATCATTAGGACTTCCAACATTGACCGAAGAAAGATGGCTTTCTTGAGTGACTGAAGCAGTCGGGTTCTGCTGAGCTTTAACCATGGCCGAAGTGAGAGCATGAACATTGACTGGAAATTCAAGCTGGACTTGTTCAATAATGCGTGGAACTTTGAAATTATCCCACCATTTAACAAAATGTTGCCGGATTACTAAGTTGTTATCAATTGCATATTGCCATTTAAATATCCAAGGAACTTTGTATTTGGATATAAAAATGAGCAGAGAAGGAAACTGTTTCTGGTGTTGACTGAAGTTGTAAATAGAGGAAAAATAGTTGACTTGTTCCATTAGGTCTGGTGAGAAAATCTCAGGTATGGCACCATAATGAGACCACCATCTAAGGAACCATGTAGGAATAACTGATTTGAATTGATGATCAAATCTGAGGAACCAGGAGTGACTGTATGACTCATTTTGATATAAGAAAACTTTAAAACATGTATCCATATAGTCATAATAACTATATTGAATGGAATGACAAGGTAAATCATGAAGGAGGAAAGGAAGTCCCCATTCATCAAGAGAGACAATGTTATGAATGTAAAGTGAATGGTAAACAATTTTACTAGTGAGGACTAGATCATAAATTGGTTTAATAACAACTGACTTGTGATGAAAGAGAATATCTTTGTAAAAAGAAATTGACTTATCAGGATGGAGAGGAACAAAATGCCATCCTGGAGGGAAATAACTTGTAACTAGATCAAGAACATCATGTTTGTTCTTATGAGTAGGTTCTTTGAAAAATAAATTGGTTGACTGAAACTTAATGTAATTGGAACGAGGAGTATTTACTGGATTAGGTGGATATGGAGTAAGTGACCTGGAGGCTGAAGCAAAGGGATCTGAAGCAAGAGAATAAATGTAACTAGGTTTAGGAATATTACCAAGAACTTGATAACGATTGACCATATCAATGGGAGGAATAGCAATAGGTTGACTAGCTGGCACAAGGGCTTTGCTGGAAGGTCTCAAAGGTTTCTGTCTAGAGATCTGTAAAAGAAACGAACAGGATTTAACATCCACTAAGGATATTTAATTTGTCTATGTGATAATGAAGACAATTAGTATAGTGAGCAAGTAAATGTCTGCGACTGGCAATTTGATGAAACTGAATGTATTGAGCACGTTTAGTAGTCTTTTTGGCGAATTTGAGGCAAGCAATACGATAAGCAGTGTGATAAATAAGGGCTCTGTAATGGGTGACTTGAAATTTATGGTAGGAAATAAAAGGAGTTGCCATGCTCTATTCCCCTTGTAAAAATTCTTGGGTAAGAAAGTCAGGAATAGAATTTTGACTACCAGGTAGATATTCAATATCGAAATCAAAAATACTTAAAATAGATTACCATCGGGCAAAAATATGTTTACTAGCAATGTTTTGAACATCTTTTTCTAAAACATATTTAGCACTTTTACAATCAACACATAATAAAAATTTTTGATTTAAAATATCATCTTGAAATTTACTAATACATAAAACAATAGATAAAATTTCTTATTTAATAGTACTGTAATTTTTCTGTGCTTTATTCCAGACACCAGAATGGAAATGGACAATTTGTTCAGATGACTGAAGAGTGAGTTTCTGAAGCAGAATACCACCATAACGAATATCAGAAGTATCAGTTTGAATAATTTTGAAAGCATTTTCAGCAGGAATACCAAGACAAGGCAAAGTCTTGACATATTTTTTGACTTGTTGAACGATAGAAGTATGAAGAGAAGACCAATGAGGAGGATTATCTTTTAACCTATCAAAAAAGGGGTTGACAAGTTTTTCTAAAGTCTTTATAAAATTTAGCAATGTAATTTAAAGAACCTAAAAATCGTTGTAGCTGATTTTTATCTAGGATTTTATCAGGAAATTTAGAAGCAAATTCAATAGAGCGACTAATGGGAAGAATAGTACTTTGGTGAATATCGTATCCTAAAAATCGAACTTTAGTTTGAAATAGTTTAATTTTGGAGACAAAAATGACTAATCCATTGTACTTAATAAGATGGAAAAAAGAATTAAGATGTTTCCAATGTTCATCAATTGACCTTGAGAAAATGAGGATATCATCTATGTAGACAATTGAAAAATGACCAAAGTGATTGAAAATTTCATTCATAATGTTTTGAAATTCATTAGGAGCATTTTTTAATCCAAAGGGCATGACATTCCATTCGTAATGACCAAAAGGAGTAGTAAAAGCAGTTTTATATCGATCATTAGGGTGAATTTGAATTTGCCAAAATCCACTTTTTAAATCAAATTTATTAAAAATGACAGCTTGACTAAGTCTTTTAATTAAATGTTTTTTGTTTGGAATTGGGTACCTAATCCATTCTAAAACTTTGTTTAATGGTTTATAATTGATAATCAGTCGAGGAACGCCGCGTTCAAGTTCAGCATTTTTATTAACATAAAAAGCAGGATAAGACCATGGTGACTTACTATGACTGATAATATTATTTTTTAATAGTTCATTAATTTCTTTTTTGCACATTTCAACTAATTCATGATTCATTTGAATAGGTCGAGATTTAGTAGGTATTTGTCGTTCATTAAAATTTTTAATATATGGGAGTGTAACTACATGCTTTTTCCTATGCCAAAAGGCACTGCGTAAAGTAGAGCAAACAGTATTTTCTAATTGATTTTTAAAGTTGTCAATTTTAGAGATTAAAAGAGGATCAGTTAATTGAGTTTCAACTCTTTTATACTTTACTTCTTCTTTAAAGAATTTAAGGTGTTTGTTAATCGATTGATTGATTGAGAAATAGAACATTCTTTTAATTGATTTAATTCTTTGATCTCAGGAGGAGACAAAAATTTAAAAGTAACTGTGTGACCAAAAGCTTGTATTGTAAACATAAATTTCAGAACATAAACCTTACACTTCGGATCATTTACCATGTGTATTATCAAGAAATCAAGCCAAAATGACATACCTGAATCCATTGACGAACGGTTAAATGGAAGCGTGATTATCAATAAGCTCTTTGTTATTGATTATGTTATTGCCTTCTAATCCTTTCCCCTTTGGTGCCTTATGTTTCTCCTTGAGAGGATTTAGAAAACATGGCAGTGTTTGTTTTTTACCACCTGGGAAGGAATAGGGACCATAACCTTTTAAAGGTTGTAATTGGTTTTCAAAACTGAAACGTTACCAATATGTATTAATTTCTATTTATTGGTTTTCAACTGAAACGTTATGGAAGTTCAAAAGGAAACAATAAATGTTTATTTATTGTTTCAAAACTGAAAACCAACTTTAACCATTATTGGTTTTAATTCTATTTCTGCCCCTCATAGAAATAGGAATTAAACAACTAGTATCTACACATTAGGTCCATAACACATATACCCTTAAGCCTATTAACTAAATTGAATCACTTAAATTGTAGGCTTCTTATAAATGATAACACCACATTTAATTATGTGGTCCCATTGAGACATTATCTAACAATCTCCCACTGGACCACATATGTATCCTGAAAAATGTGTTTAACTTTAGTGAGCTCAGAAATTTGTTATCATAACTTGAGGGTATCCAAACAATCTTGTCCATTAACTATATTAATATAGGATCAAAGCGGTCTTCGTTACATCAATCGTAACTCGACCCACCAATGGTCACGTATATTAATACAGCTAAATGACATAGATCAATCATGGATGCGTAGCATGGAAATTACATATAATGTGATCCATACATGCCTATTTCCAACTGGTCCTACTTAACTTTATTGAGATCAATACTTCACAATACGTAACAGAGCGTAATAAACTGAATACTTCATTTCTGCAGAAATTAATCTAATTACATAGATAAAACTCAAGGCTGACATAAAGCAGTAATATAAATACAAACTCCCACTAAACCAGAATGTTCTCAAATAGAACAACACCCATATGAGCAGTGTGCTCATGAAAGACCTTGGGTGGTAGTCCCTTCGTAAGTGGATCCGCTATCATAGAGTTTGTCCCAATGTGCTCTATGGAAATCCGTCCACTCTGCACTCTTTCTTTTACAACTAGGAACTTGATATCAATATGCTTTGATTTTGTCGAGCTCCTGTTGTTATTGGAATATAAAACTGCAGACTTATTGTCACAATATAACTTAAGTGGTCTTTCAGTGCCTTCCAAAATACGCAACCCAGTGACAAAATTCCGCAGCCATATCCCTTGGTTTGATGCCTCATAACATGCTACAAACTCTGCAGCCATGGTGGATGAAGCTATGAGCGTCTGCTTTGCAGACCTCCAAGAAATTGCTCCGCCAGCTAACAGATAAATATAGTCTGATGTGGATTTCCTACTGTCTTGGCATCCAGCAAAATCGGAGTCAGAATATCCAATGACCTCTAACTTATCCGATCTCCTATATGTGAGCATATATTCCTTTGTTCTCTGTAAATATCGCATAACACGCTTGACTGCTTTCCAATGATCCATGCCAGGATTACTTAAATATCTGCTTAACATGCCAACTATGAGCGCAATATCCGGACGCGTACATACTTGAGCATACATTAGACTCCCTACAGCCGAGGTATAAGGAATCTTCTGCATTTCTTGAATTTCAAGACTGTTCTTCGGGCATTGGCTGAGACTAAACTTGTCTCCCTTAGCAATCGGGGTTTCACCTGATTTACAATTTTGCATGCCAAATCTAATGAGTACTTTTTCGATATAGCTCCTTTGTGATAATCCCAGAATACCCCGAGAACGATCTCGGTGTATTTCGATTCCTAATACAAAGGAAGTATCACCAAGATCTTTCATTTCAAAATTCTTAGATAGAAATCTCTTGGTGTCATGCAATAAGTTTATATCGTTTGTGGCAAGCAATATGTCGTCAACATATAAAACCAAAAATATGTGTTTACTCCCACTGAACTTGTGATACACACATTCATCAACAACGTTAGTTTCAAAACCATACTAAGTGAGAACTTGATGAAATTTGAAGTACCACTGACGAGAAGCTTGTTTGAGTCCATAGACTTTAACCATTATTGGTTTTAATTCTATTTCTGCCCCTCATAGAAATAGGAATTAAACAACTAGTATCTACACATTAGGTCCATAACACATATACCCTTAAGCCTATTAACTAAATTGAATCACTTAAATTGTAGGCTTCTTATAAATGATAACACCACATTTAATTATGTGGTCCCATTGAGACATTATCGAACATGTATAGTTATTCCTTTATTAGTAGTAGTAAAAGGATATAATAAAAAGATAAACGGTATGCCTAAAATAACTTTATCAGTTAGATTTCTTACTAAAACAAAAAATGTTTTAAAACAAACATTATCTTGACAAATATGAACTTTAGGTAGCTTATAGTTAATATGCATTTGATTTCCATTAGCAGAACTTAATTGTTCAGTAGATTTATAATAATATTTGGTTGGAATTATTCCTTCTTGGATACAATTTAAATCAGCACTAGTATCAATTAATGCAATAACTTCTTTTTCAAAATCGTTAATGACTAGTTTGATTTTTGAATGCCATTTTTGAGTATGAATTTGGTGAATTATATTAAGACGTTTATTATCTTGATCACTATTATGTGGAGTAATACAATTATCAAAGACGACTTTGTCAGGATTAGGTTCAGATCCAGATTCAGATTCAGCTTCTGATTCATTAGCAGATTGATTTTGAAAATCATTAAGAGTTTTGTTGATTCGTAAGATAGCAATTTCTTTTTCTAAAGATTTGTCCTTAGTTTTTAATTATTGAATGGTTAATTTAATCTGATTAATTTCATTTTGTAAATCTTGTAAAGTAATTTCTTTATGTTTCTCTTTTTTAAATCGGTCTAAAGTTTTATTTAAACTAATGATTGGTTTATCATGTTTGGGTTTTTTTATCTTTATTTGTCAATAAGGATTTTAACTTATTAGTATATTGCGTTTTTAAATCAGGGTTTTCTAATTTAGCAATTAATTCAATAAGAGCAGTTTCTTCTTGTTGAGATTTACTAAGAACATTAATTGTTTTACAACAAGTGTCATTACATCCTAATTCAATTTCATTATCAGTGCTATCAATAGGAGAATAATATGTGGAAGTGTCACTAGAGGAAATATTATTGTCAGATGTATTACTAGATTGAACAGGGGATTGATGTGGACAGATGTTTAACTTAAATATATCAAATATTTGTTGTTGATTGTCTTCAGTAATTTGTCATTGATTTAGTTTAGCTTTAAGTTTTTCTTTTACTTTACATTTATTAGAATAATGTCCCTTTTCTCCACAATTGTAACAAGTAACATTGGGAGTAGATTTGGATTTTTTTTTGGATTTCTTATGATATTTCTTTTTAGGGTTAGAATAATATTTATCAGTAGATTTAGAAGGATAATATTTCTTTTGGCCTTTGTGGGAATATGTGTAAGAAGATTTTTTGTTTTTATTTTTAGTAGTTTTTTATCTTGAAGGGGCTACAAGAGGTAGACCATATTGTTCACAGAAAATTCCTAATTCATATTTCGCTTTATATTTATCTTTAGCATCTTTTTGACTAAGTTTTAAATCAATACACATTTTTAAGCATTCTTTTTGAATCGTACTAATAATATCACCATAAGTTAAATTATCATAGTCTATAATACTAGTAGGTTGACTAAGGACATCTCTAATCTTATGAGCAAAAAGGCTAGGTTGACCATTAATAAATTTTTCTTTCCAAAATGACTTGGTGTAATCATCTCTTAGCATGACTCTAGATGTAAAAACATCTTTATACCATCTAAAATCACTTAAATTAGGACATGTCAAGTTACTAAGTTGATCATGGATACGAGAATGAATATTAGTGGGTGTTCCTATAAAATGTTTAACTATGGTATATATTAAAGTGTTAATACCATCAGGTATTGTAGATCCTATTTCTTCATCAAATATTGGAAATCCTTCATCATTCATTTGAACAGCATATTGAATAGATTCTCTTTGGTCAAGAGTAAGATATTTGTCCCACCAATATTTGAGGATACCAGTAAATCCAGTGGTGATTAAAATAACTATTTCAGGTTGAGTATAATCAGGATAATTAGTAAGATAATTGTTGGAAACCATAGACAAGTGATTAAGTTTTTGAAGAATTTGATGTTCAGTAAGACCATCTATATTCTATTCATATAATTTTTTAGCAGAAATAGAAAATTGATTGCTAACAGTAGTTTCTTCAAATTGGAGATCAGGAGGTGTAGGTTTAGTATACCAATTTTTTGTGAGGGTAGTAGGATTGATTTTAGTATGTGTAATTTTGTTTAGATGAGAGGGTTGAAATTGTTGGGCTAAATGATTGATTTCATTGTCACTAGATGTATCAGAATGACTAGGAATTTCTAATGGAGGCTGTTGTGTTAAGACAGTAATTCTTTTAGTAGTAGATGATGTTCCTTTACTGGTGGATGTAGATAATTGGTTAAATATATTTTCAATAGCATCAACAGTGGTATGGTCTTGGGTAGCTAAGCTTAATCGTTTTCGATTACTGGGAAGATTAATAAGAGGTTTATCTAATGATTTATTTATAGCAGTATGAGTGGTAGAATAGTCTTCAAGTGTGTTTTCAATTTTATCTAGTTGCTTACCAATAGTTTTTAAACATTGATTGGTGTAATTATTTTGTTCAATGACTTTTTTAGTTTCAGATTCATCACTAGGAAGTTTAAAAGGAGAAACATTCACAAGAGTACCTTTATGTTCTACAATTATATTTTCTAGAGGAGGGTGACTAGCTGAGACAGTAGTAGTAGGAGAAGTCTTCCATTTAGTTTTTGTGATGACATTTACTTTTTGGTAATAATTTTCTAAATAATCAAAGAAGTTAATGTCAGTGTTGATTTCTAACATAAATTTATACCATTTTTTGGTAATTTTGGATTATTGTTTTGTATCATGAGTATTCCTATATTTTTGTCTTTTTAACGTATTTGCCTTGGATTTAAATTCATCATGTAGTTTGTTAAGATCTGGAGTAAAAGGTTTACTGAGAGTTAATAATTGTGGATTAACAGGAGGAACTATTTCAAAATAAATTTGAGTAAGTGAATCTTGTGAAACAGTATCTCAATCTTGAAGATGTGTATGCGTAGAGTAAACTGGTTTACTAATCTGAGATGTAGAGGAATTATCTATTCCTTTTATCTTGCTGTGTGTGTGGGAAGAGGATTCATTTAGATGAAGTTTTCTGTCTTTTCTAGTAAATAAAGGGATATTAAAAATTTCATCTTCATCAGTAGCGGTAGGTAAACTAGAGATACTATGACGTGAGGATTGACTAGAAAGTCGGTTAAATCTGATATGAACAGAACCATCATTAAATTGTTGAATATGTTGAATATCTTGACTAGTAGAAGACTGTTGATTTTGGGAATAATTTTCATTGACAGTAACCCAGTCATCAGGAAGATTAATATCTTTTCATTGAATCATTTTTGGAACAGTAATATTGGTTGCAGTTGTACTGCCCTGAATTAATAAAGTTTTATCCTTTGGACTTTTGGTTAAGTCTTGAACATTTAAATTAGTTTTAATACACTTATAATAGATTCGATAAATTAAAGCAATATTGTGAACACTTTCTAACATATTAGTAAATTCACCAAATAATTGAATATTCAATGTTAAAGCTTTTAATATATGAGGATTACGTAAACTTAAAGTGAAATCAGAGAAGCAATTAAAATGGACAGGACCTTTATGGAGGCCTGATTCCATCATACCCATTACACTGGCATTGTAATTAATAAATCGAGCATCTCTTAGACACAAAAGAACAGAAGTATTTTTACCTTGTTGGGTCAATGGGTTTATTCTTACCTGAATTAATCCTAAATGGATAAAATTATGACCAGCTTTGAGATGTTTTCTGATTGCGTCTTTAGATAATAATTGGCAAGTTTCCCGTGGTTTACTTAAAGCATAAACTTGTTCAACTGTTTTGAATTGTAAATCAACACTAAAGGTAGATTGTAAAAAACTAGTTTTATATATTTCTTTAGTTTTGACTTTAGGGATATTCCAACTTAAATCAATTTTTACATCTTGGTATTCATGTTCTTCTTCATTTAATACTAAGTCTGTATTAGGTATGGAGGTCAAAGTTGTAGACTGAGAGCTAACTGAAGAGTTGCTTCTGAATAATCGACTCATTTTAGATCTATAAAATTAAATCCAATTTTCCAAAAATCAATTATAACTTATCATGTTTTCTCATACTGTGTGTTCACTCATACCCTTTTCGGGAACCCCTATATCCTTCGACTGCCTACACCTAAGGACTTACACTGGATTGGGACGAAAGGTGGGTGGCTACTAACAAAGTGGAATACAAGAGATAAGTTTAACAAGAATAAGGAGACTGGAATTTAATTGAATAGAGATTAAAAGAGAAGAATTAAGCAGAAGATAACTTTAGCAATAACTCATTAATTTTACTTTATTTCAGAGTAAAATGTTACTTTCAGATTAAAATTTTACCTTATTTCAGAGTAAAATTTTACTTTTATAGAGGGTAAAATTTTACTTTTGTGTAAAGTAACATTTTACTTTTAGATTCAGAGTCTAATATTTTACTCGTTTTTCAAAGTAAAATTTTACTTTTATACAGAGTAAAATTTTACTTTTGTATAGATTAAAATTTTACTTTTAGATTCGGAGTGCAACATTTTACTCGTTTTTTAGAGTAAAATTTTACTTTTGTGCAGAGTCTAACATTTTACACGTTTTTTAGAGTAAAATTTTACTTTTATACAGAGTAAAATTTTACTTTTAGATTCAAAGTGTAACATTTTACTCTTATTCAAAGTAAAATTTTACTTTTATACATAATAAAATTTTACTTTTAAATTCATGGTGTAACATTTTACTCTAAAATTTTACTTTTATGCAGAGTAAAATATTACTTTTAGATTTAGAGTGTAACAATTTACTCATATTTCAGAGTAAAGTAAAATTTTACTTTTATGCAGAGTAAAATTTTATTTTATTTCAGAGTAAAATTTTACTTCATTTCAAACAGTATATTAGCCCATTAGAAAAACATTTCCAACCTGCACCAAAATTTACCACAATACACAAACTCCCCTGATGATCATTATGCAATCTTTGTGCAAAAATAATCTAACAACACAACTACATATATCATCAAAGATACACAAGTATAACCCGTATCATTGTATTCTATCTATAACAACATTCATTCCTAGTCAAAACAATATCATGCTATAATAATGTATTAATCACCAAACCACAGTAAAATTTACTAGAACAATAAACATAGCATGCACTATCTAATACTCTTTTAATATTCTTTCACTTACAATTACTTTTTCACCATTCTTTCATTTACAAAAATCAAAATTACATACATCATTCACAGTAGTTCTCCAAAAGTTGTCCATATTGTCATCCTTGAGGTCTTAGCTCTTGCCCATTTTTTTTTTTAGGTTGAATTGTTCCTCAGTCCATGCTTTTGGATAATCATTCAAAAATTCATGCACTATTGATGCTCGGAAATTGTTAACTTCATCATCTTCCATAGAATTTGCAATAGGTTCATCTCTTATGATTTGACGCATGATATAACATACAATAATTACGCAATCAACACTGTTAATAAAAATCAAGATCTTGTTAAATTTAGTCAAATTTGAAAACTACCAATTCAAGCATGTAGTAGTACCGTGAAATACTTACGATGTTGGGCGTTGTTGTGGGCTATCTTTCACCGAAACTAAGTTTGCAAACTTTCTTCTACCTCTCTTCGTTTTGTTGGCCAACTTGTTCTCCACATATGTTATCTAACATCATTGCATAATTGTTTGGTCACGATTAAATACAAGAATAAAGCACAGCAAAAAATTACTGTCAATATGATGCAAAACACTTACAATCTTTTTTGCATCCTTAAGGTAAGGATCTTCTCTGTTGTCTCTTGGCCTTAAAGAATTGTAATGTCTCCACTCATCAAATTCAGTGTCAAATACAAGAAGTGTCTAGTGGTAGGGGTTTTTTTTTCCTTCTTGTTCCCATTGGAGTTCATGCAAAAGTGAAGGTATCTGTATCCACTCAAATCTTGCTTAAGCACTTCATCAATTAAATGATTTCTCAAATCTCCATAACCCCATTTCACTAGTGACTGCATTTAATCATATAAGAGTGTCATGTCTCAAGTTGTGTTGGTGACACACTGTAGGAGTTGTTAATCTTTGGCAAACCAAATAGTAAAAATTAACTTTACAATGTAATACAATGTTACATTAAACCACAGTAAAATTTTATCAATTCAAACTAAACACAAATTGATGGCTTACCTAACAAAGACTTGAGAAAAAGAATGACTCATTCTCTTTTGGCTTCTTTGCTTGTTGCTCAATCTGAAGCATTTCTACAAAGCTGTCAATGACCTACAAAAACAAAAATCAATTAAATATATGTTAATAAAATAGTCATTGAAAATTGTATGGCCATTTACATTATTTGCAGTATCATCATCTCTCAGAATTGCATCCACATCATGCAATGTAACATATACTCCATTTCCTGTGCCAGACCATATGATTACACTAGTCATAAGGTAAAAAAAATGTTGATTAACACGTTGCAATTTGATAACAGTAAAAATCTGTTGTTTGATAAAATTAAAATTGTTTTACTCTATGGTTTTCAAATTGTAAATCTAGTTCAGTAGACACTTATCATTCTCATCAAGCAATTTGCATATTGTAGCCTTATCTGGAAACAAAACCCTTTCAACTGGCTTTGGTTGGCTTAGAGGCAAGTTGTCAACACAAAACACTTCATTTGATATCACTTTAATTGCTTGTTTTATGGTCTTTTTTTTTCTTTGCCTCTCTTGGCTTACATTCAAAATTAGACATCTCTTTTTTCTTCCTCACATTGATTTTGATTTTCTTGACCATGGATGTTTGCAATGGCTCTATGACTATAGGTGTTTCTTTCAATGTAGTTTGAATCCTAAAGTTTTGCTCTTGTTCTACTCCTTTAGCATGTGGCATTTCTTTGGAAGCAAAAGCTTGGGTAGTCGCATGAACTGCATTTTCTTCAATCTGTTCAACCAACTATTTATTTTCAGATTCGAGTACTTCAAACTCCTTTCTCAGTTTCTCCATTTCTTTCTCTGTGTTGCTCATTTTTTCCATCATTTCTTTTGTTTTTGCGTCTTGATCCTCTTGTATTTTTTGCATTGTTTCCCTTATTTTCTTCAGTTCTTTAACCAATGCCATATTCTCACTTTTTAGCCGCTTGTTTTCTTTTTGAACTCGTTCTAATTTTCCAAGATCAATGAAGTCCTTCAAAGGTTGATCATCTCCTAAAGTTTCAGCTACATGATCTTCATCTTCTTTAGTCTCCAAATTTTCCTCCATGTCCAATGTATTTTCTTCCTCATCATTGCAAATGTAATCCATTTCTTATCTGGAAATGGGCTTCAGTTCATCGTGATTTACCTGCATTTGAAAAATAGAAAAAGAAAAGAAGTCAGCAATGAAGCAAACTTTAACCACCAGAGTAAAATTTTACTTTGTTTCAAAGTAAAAGTTTACTTTAATTGTAAGTAAATTTTTACTTTAATTTTAAGTAAACTTTTACTCTGTTCAAGAGTAAGTAAAATTTTACTCTGATTGTAAGCAAACTTTTACTCTGATTTAAAGTAAATTTTTACTCTGTTGAAGAGTAAGTAAAATTTTACTTTGATTGTAAGTAAAAGTTTACTCTGATTGTAAGTAAACTTTTACTTTAATTTTAAGTAAACTTTTACTCTGTTCAAGAGTAAGTAAAATTTACTTTGATTGTAAGTAAATTTTTACTTTGTTCAAGAGTAAGTAAAATTTTGCTCTGTTTCAAACTCTGTTCAAGAGTAAGTAAAATTTTACTCTATTTCAAAGTAAAAGTTTACTCTGATTGTAAGTAAACTTTTACTCTGTTCAAAAGTAAGTAAAATTTTACTCTATTTCAAAGTAAAAGTTTACTCTGATTGTAAGTAAACTTTTACTCCAATTTTAAGTAAACTTTTACTCTGTTCAAGAGTAAGATTTTATTATATAAGTATAATTTTAAGCAAAGTGAACCAGTAAGGCTGAGTTTGGAAAGATGATACCTCTTCGGGCTTTAGTGTTTGCAATGACCTCTTCATTAGCTTTTTCCTCAACGTTGATAAGTCCCATTGAAGGAACCTTGGACACAAATTTTTTTCTTGAGGTTGAATGAGGGTAGTATGCTCGCATAACCAATACTATAAAATAAAAAATCAAAATTAGTTAATTCTCTAAAGATAGATTGCGTAATATTTCAAGTAGTTTAATTTACTTACCAAAAGAAGAAGTATACATCCAGTTACATTTTCAGAACTTCCTAATGAAGAATGGATTGAAGTAGTCAACGTGGATGTAACTGCAACCGACCATGCATATGAATTCATCATTTCCAAATTTTCTACAAGGGCGACAAAAGCGCATCCAACTGTTTAGAGCAGTTGTTGGTAATAGCAAAGTTGCCACAACAAATAAAAACATTATTCGTGCAACGTCCTCAATATCAACTGTCGTTGTGCCTTCCAATGCATCTCCTAATGCCTCTCACAAACTCTTTACGGATATTTTTGACATATTACGAAATCTTCTCTGCACAAAAGGTGATTCTTGTTTCTTCCCATATGAGATGTCTACTTTTTTCGTTCCCGATTTTATCCCAAAAATCAAAGTAACATCACTGTTCCGTATGTCACACATTTTTTCCCCAAGCTTAAATCCCTTTGCATGAAAGTCATAAGATTTGATCACATCCATGACATTATCATCAACTTTCTTGAATTTCTTTAACACCATATATTTTTTCTTCCAAAAAGATTTAAACAACATCCCAAAAGGTGTTCTCTCGAGGGTAGTAATATGTTTTTCAGTGAATCTCGTGTCTCACATTAGGTTTATCAATGAAACAACATTTGACCTATATTGTTTCACATAGTTCTCCTTCTCCCGTACTGCATGTACAATATTCAACTTCGAAGGTTTTGTTGTTAAAGGTATTGGATTGCTTTCATTACAGCCTTCATCATAACTAGCATTGGATTGAACTTCTTTACTACTTTTGTTTTTTTTTTTATAGGGACTTTCTTCTTTTGTATAGCTGTTGGTGAAACTTCAAAATCATCATCATCATCATCACCACATTTGCTTCTTGTAACAACCATTTTAAAACAGTAAAAAGTTTCCCTATATCAACAGTGTAACATTTTACTTTAAATAACAAAGTGACAAAATAAATAAGCACTAAAGAAAATGCACAAGCATTGTAATGAGACAGTAAAATTTTACTCTGTTTGGCTTAAAACTTTACTTTTATTGAAAGTAAAATTTTACTCTGATTGGAAGTAAAATTTACTCTGAACAATATACCCTAGGAAATAAACAAAAAATACATACAAAATTTATAGAACCAAGAATTAAGAAAACCTCATCTCAATTTTGACTATACGCAACACAGTTCTGAAATTAACATATACAATTCACATTAAAATCGAAAGCAGAGAAATGATGAAACTACAATCACATTCACATACATAAATAGATACATATATATATATGTTCATATACAAATTGATATGCACATTTATGTAATGAGCAAAGGCTAGAGTTAAAGTAAAATTTTACTCTGTTTATAAGTAAAACTTACTCTCATTTATAAGTAAAACTTTACTCTCATTGTAAGTAAAATTTTACTTTGATTGGAAGTAAAATTTTACTCTGAAAAATTCATGAAGCAAGTGAAATTGAAAACATTAAAATTGCAGGACCAAAACACTACAGAAATCAAAACAACGAAATTGAAGCAAAACTGCATACACCATTCTGAAATACCTAAATTACTTTTCAAAATTTTTAAACCTTAATATTTTCACATGATTTAGTAGTTTAAAGTATTTTAAGATAGTGATAAAAATTTTAGAACAGATGATCCTTAGTGTAACCCACAAACCCGAACTTTACTCACCCTAATGCAACAATGAAAAAAAAATAAATCTTAGCAGCCTTACAATCCCACCCCATACTACGCCAACGTAATCTCATACACCACTTACAAAATGAAAACAAACCTAGACAGACTTCATAATATCAAAAAACTAGCAGAAAGGGGAAAAAATCACCTGCAAAATGTGTGTCCAAAAGAGAGAGTAAAGCGTAATGCGGAGTTCGATTTGAGCACAAGCGACGAACCTGTAACGTTGCAGGGGTAGAAAGACAAAGTAGCTCTAGAGAGTGAGAGTAACGAGACTCAGAGAAGGGTTTTCAATCGATGCTAGAGTTTTCGAATGATGATATTCAAATGATGGTTTTTAATCGATAAAACAGAGTGAGAGAAAAGAAACAATGGAATTGTTTCATATTTCTTCACTTATATGAAAGGACATTTCAGTTAATTCATAATATTTTTTTAATTAAAATTTTTTTAAAATCATTATTTTATTCCGTAGACTTCACACAAAATAATCTCAGGAAAAAGCTTTTCACCAAAAATCTCTTAAAAAATCACTCTGGAAAATCAGTTCACCAGATCATTCTAAAGGATCCTTGGGCCACAAAAACGGGGGGCCCAAACTTTTTCATTATCCTCCCATGTATTTGCATCCATCCATGCTGTCTAGATAAGAACCTGGACAGTCAAAAGAACACGTGTCTGGTATCAACAAATTACACGTAAGCCACACTTTGATCACCCAATCACCAACCTCTCTCGTATATAATCCCTCTCTCTCCTCACTGTTTTGACTCGGAGAAACCAGGTCGATCAATCGCGAATAACTCGCTCCGCTCCTCCCAAAAATGGCCTCCGTGAACAGCATCACACTCCATGGAGTCCTCTCTCTCTCCACACCCAAAACCAAACCCACCGTAAAGGGTCTCTCCGGGTCTTCTCTCCGCAGCTTCAGACCTTCCCTCACCCAGATTTTCTCGAGAACCAAACAGAGGGAATGGGTCGTGGTTGGGTCGGTGTCAAAGGAGCTCGATGTAATCCCAGTTCAGAGCAGTGACGCTACGGACCAACAGGACGGAGTTGTGAACAGAACAGAAAGGGAAATTGAAGGAGAAGAGATCGTGAATCAGGTGGTGGTTGGTGGGTTCGGGAAAGAAGGAAGGTTGTCGTTTGAAGGGGCTGGTGAAATTCAAGGGTTTTCTTCGTCGGCGAGTTCTTCAGTTGGAATTGAGGGGAAGAGTAAGGAGGAGGAATTTAAGCATTTGATTGATAGAGCCATTAATGCAGCTATTGTTCTCGCTGCTGGCACTTTTGCCATCAATAAGTTGCTCACCATCGACCAAGACTATTGGCATGTGAGTATTGGCATTGAGTTTTTACTGAGTTGTGTTTGTTATTTGAAATTCTGTATCTCTTCCCTTTGTTTTTTATTTTGTTTTTCTTGGGCTTTTGTTGATTCACTGTTATGAAAGTCCCTTCTTGTTTTTTTTCTTCTTGATTTTCTTTTGTTTTCTATTTCTATAGTTGTAATTACGATCTCTATGTTGCTATATGATATGTAATATCAAATTCACAAACATGAGTATGTGTATAGCTAGGAGATTGCCCAGGCTTGTAGTTAGTTTTCTTTTCAAGGACTGTACTTTATTGTGTATAATGTTAGTTGGTTTCTTCTCTTGGCAACTAGGAGAGAGAGAATATAAAGGATTAGGTAGGAGAGAAGAAATAAAAAAAATAAAGGATAGTGGTTTTTCACCTTAGCGTTTGGAAAGATGGTTTTTCACCTTAGCGTTTGGAAAGATTAGGAGAAAAAAAGAAAAGAAAAAGTAAATGTGGGTTATGCTCATTTAAATGCGGTTAAGGATGTAAGAAATGGCCTACAAGCTTCTGGTTTGAAGTTGGGGAGTTTCCTTAATCACATTAACTACTTAAAATGAGCTCACTTGGATTACATTAAAATGTGAAAAGGCATATCTAGAATTCAAATAGAGTAGTTCCTTAAACATTTTAATTTTTGGTGATGTGTTGCTTCTCGGTGACTTGTTTACATTGTGGCGAGCATAAATTTTCAAAAAAATTAAATAAAAAGGTAAGTTCAAAGAAAACGAAAGATAAGTTCAATTATAGATGCACCAGTTAGGTATGCTCACAAATACATGCATCTATGCCCTTGTGTCTAAATATTTGCGAATTTCCTTCTCTAACACAACGTGTTAGTATATGTATGTGTTTAAGTTTATTTTTAAATGTGTTTCTGGACTCTAGTTACTACAGCTTTGTAACAGTTATTAAAGCATCTTATGTGCACAAACTCATTTATATTTGTCTTAGGGATGGACCATATATGAGATATTGAGATTTGCACCTCAACACAACTGGATCGCATACGAGGAAGCCCTGAAAACAAACCCTGTTTTAGCAAAAATGGTGATTAGTGGAGTGGTTTACTCTGTAGGGGATTGGATTGCACAGGTTAGTTGGTGATTTTGAAGTCACCATGAGCTGCAAGATTTGTTGGTTCTAAATTTTTAATATCCATTGACTCATTTGCGTCCAATAAATTTGCAGTGCTATGAAGGAAAACCTCTTTTTGAATTTGACCGAGCGCGCATGTTCAGATCAGGCCTTGTCGGCTTTACTCTGCATGGATCCCTTTCTCATTATTATTACCAGTTTTGTGAGGTAATTATGATGCCATGATTTATTTACCATTGGACTGTTCTGACTTGTAATTTGATATATAGTTGTGGATTACGAAAATAACAATTGCTGATTTTCAGGGACTTTTCCCTTTTCAAGATTGGTGGGTGGTTCCTGCTAAAGTAGTCTTTGATCAAACTCTCTGGGCTGCTACTTGGAACAGCATCTACTACATAGTTTTAGGATTCTTGCGCTTTGAATCGCCAGTCAGTATTTTTAAGGAATTGAAGTCAACATTCTTGCCTATGTTGACTGTAAGAAGACCTTCTCTATCTATGTATCTTTCTTTTCAATTACCAGTTATTCTCTAGTTAAAGCCTGCATTTTTTGGACTTCATTTCAGTGGATTTTGATACTCTTTTAGCACTCCAAATTTTATTGAACCTCATACTCGGAACTGCATTTTGTTTGAAAACCATAAGTTGCTTTAGTGGCAAGTATATTTTGTATTGCGTGTTACCTGTGCCACTGTATAATGTGTTGATTATGTTGTATTTTAACCCGATATCTAATCCATGGTTCTAAATTGAGATTTTGAAACTTGCTTAGCTGCATAAAAGTTTGTTTGAACCAACTCTTATTTGGAATGGATAGAAGGTTTTAAAGGAGTTAATGTGTTCTACAGAGACCTTGAATCTTGCCCGAAGGAAAAGTATTGCCACTTGTCCTATCTTAGTCAATTACTTTGACATATGGGGTTAAAAAACAACAGTTTTTATTACCTATATGAACCACACTGCTTGATTTGAAGTCAAGCTATTATTATTTTCTTGGAGTTGATTAAGCTTTAGGGACTAATGTGAATTTTGGGTAATTGTGACAAAGACAGAGAGACATTTATATGTTCAAATGCATGTAATGTAACGAATGCTTAGATGGGTTTACGGTTTTCATTTTTTGTATGAAAATTTAAAGGTTGTTTTGAATTGTTATACATCTAACAATGTTATTGGATTGGGGATTTTTCTCAGGCAGGGTGGAAGCTTTGGCCATTTGCTCATCTGATTACCTATGGCGTGATCCCTGTGGAACAGAGGCTTCTTTGGGTTGACTGTGTAGAGCTCATTTGGGTGACAATACTGTCAACGTAAGTATAAATCTGGATCGTGATTACTACAGTTCTCTTTCAAAGAAATCAAATATACTCGGTTGCATTGATAGGGTCCTCGATTATCTGATCTTACAATTGATATTGCTTAGAAATAAAATTGATGAACGCTTGATTTCTAGCTCGTGAAGTTTGTATAAACTCATTCTGATAGAATTCTGGTGAGCCTAAGGTCTTAGTTGCGAGAAACTGAAATGGGTTCATTATTCTCCTAGTCTATGAGAGTTATATTGGCATGCAATTTTCTAAGTTGTCGTAGTAAGCTAATTTTTAGCCCGAGAAATCTTTTTGAGGACCACTTGAACCATTTTTGGTTTAACATCTGATTGATTTCTAACATTGGTTGACATTCTCATCTGCTAGTTACTCAAACGAGAAATCAGAACAAAGAATATCCGACACACCAGCAGAGGCAAATTCTGATTCCCCATCAATAAGTCCTCCTGAGGTAAGCCAAGCAACTAAATTACAGTGCATATAGGTACTGAGAACTGCACTATAGATTCTCATCTTCTTCTGTGTCTGTTCTGGTTTTTTGGGTTTCTCTTGTTAGGAGTAAACTAGAAGTTGGAAGAAAAATTTGAAGAGGAGTCGGTCTATTTATGTCCAAATGCTGAAAGATAAGATCATTCGCCATCATGGACCTTGGCTTGCAACAGGGGTTGCTGTTGGGTGATGGCTAGAGAGGCTGGTCGTAGCTATACTCGCATCCCTGTGGATTCGCAGCTGTATCTTATGTAAACCTACCTTCCTTTTTTCTCTGTATGATTTTTTTAGGTAAAATGTTACTAGTTTCAGACTCTTATACTAAGAAATGTAAAGATGATAATTTCCGTTCCATTATAGAAAATGTATAGTTATTATCTTTCTTTTGTCTTTTTAACCCATGATATGATTGATTTTCCTTGATAAAATCTCAAATATGCCACCGAGTAAAATTTTTTTTTTTTTAACAGATTTCATTGCATAACTGGCATGGCAAAATGAAAAGAAGAACTAAATCATAACTGTATAGATTAAGTGAATTCACTCATCAATCATCATCAAAAAGGAAAATTTTGCAAATTTACAATCACTCACGTTCGCATTGTGTAAGACAAAACTCAAATGGATATGCAGTCTAAGCCATGGACATATTACAGAGCCGGCTCGGTGTCGGCCGGAAATCCCACCACCGACGGCTGCGCCTACAAACTGGCGGTGTCAAAGCCCTCCTCAGAATCTCTTTATCCGCGCATTGCCTTCTAAAATTAGTTCTTGGTACGGGAAACTCAGGACGGCCACTTCTTACTGACCTAGAACTGTATGATGATGAGCGTGTGCAAATCCGCTGCTGAGGCCTAGGAGATGATGACGCCATGCAATTGCTCCGGAAACCCTGACTGGCGGCTGTCCTGTATCTGGTGGTGGTCGATGGTGGTCTTGCCGGAACTTGAAGCCTCTCTGAGGTATGTTTCTCTGGATTGCTGTTCATTTTCTGAATCATCTTGGTATGAAATGATGGAATGGTCACTCTGATGAGTTGTTTCTGCTTAGCAATTGGGTATGTGTATGTGTATTGCATATATTTATTAACCCATGTTTGCGTGTGTGAGGATGTATGTTTGTGTGTGGTGGAAGACTGGTTCTATAGTCAGAATTCCGCAAGGTTTAGCTTGAAAGAGTAGTTGACCAAAGTGTGCATGACTTGGTGAATATTGGCTGTTAAATTTTGACTTGCCCACTATTTTGTCAAAATTAACGACCAGTCATCTAGAGCAGAGTTGTTGCCAGCCAAGTATTAAACATCTAGATGGAAAATACTATATACCATAATTAACAATTCTTATAAAAAAATTTATTAATTAATATATTATACAATAATATTAAAATTTTAGAATCTAATGCAAGATTATTCACTTCAATGATGTGATTAGTGTTATCTTAGTAAGGGTGGGTTGAGATTTGTTTTTATAGTGGGCTTTTATATATAAAAAAAAAAAAAAAAATTAGACTTCTAAAATCTACTCGATCAGATGAAAAGTATATAAAAAAAAAATTAATAATAATAATAATTAAAAAAAAATACCAAAGACAAAAAAAGAAAAAAAAAAAGAAAAGGATTTTTGGCTTTATGTTTTTTTGTTTTTATCTTAAGTGATTTTTTTTTTTTTTTTTTTTTAAATTCTTCTATACTAGATGAACTGAAAAAGTAAAAAAAGTTAGACACATTTGAAAAATAAAAAAAAAAAATGAAAAAAAATTTGAATTTTTTTGACTAGATGCCAAACAAATTCTAAGTAATCAAAATTTATAAAATTTAGGTAAATTATAAATACACCACTTGAGGTGTACTTAAAATATGAATTACTCTCTGTGGTTTGAAAAATTACAAATACTTCCTTGTTAGAATTTATTATTTAACAGAATTAATTGAAAAAGTGAAATTTCTAACTGTTCACCTATACAATAATAAAATAACGTGAATTATTAATTGAAATAAAATTTTAATATTATTAAAAATTGTTAATAAACTTGATGATTTATTAATAAAAGGATTTATTTGTTATGAAATTAAAAACTTTAAGGGGGATAATGTAATTTCTAAAATTACAGAAGGTAATTTATAATTTAAGTAAATATCAGAGAGTGTGTTTGTAATTTACTCTAAAATTTATTAATTTATATAACATTATTTTTGTATATCCACCGCCTATCTATCAAACTTCTTGGTAACTTTGCACTTGATATTTTATTTTTTATTTTGATTATAGACGGATCATAGACGCACAAAAGACAAGAAAACAAAAAACACACAAGTTTTTTTTTTTTTAGAAAAAGAATTGAGATGCGTTATTCAAAAAATAAAAACAAAAATACAACCATAATGGTCCCAATTATTAAATTTCATTTTTTAATTCATTTCTCTTTATACCATAACTAGAGTAGGGTTGGAAAGGCTATTTTCAATGATTGTTTGGATCGTGCGCCAATCATTTTTGAAAATTGGATTGTGCGCGCGGGGCAGAGTCGGCCCAGTTGATCCAATGGGCTTTGAAAATTGTATCTCATTTTTGAAAATTGGGATTGTGCGTGCAGTGCAGAGTCGGCCCATTTTTAATCACTTAGCAGATTGTGGGCTGAATGATACTAAGTCCATTCAGGTAATTTGCAAGTCCATTCAAGTAATTTGTTGATCAATTATTTGAAATGAAAAATCAAACTCTCTATGATGATTTTTATTATTGACTTGTAAATAATTCCCCTATGTAATCATGTTTGATAAGGTATCCATGCCATCATTTATGGCATGGTTTGGGAAGAGGGCTTGGGGCTTTTTTGGCTAAAATAGTCACAAAAAATAAAATAAACTTTTTAGTCCAATAAGAAAAAATATCACATCTAACTCATAATTATTATATTCTTTCTCTCACAAAAAAGCCAAAAGCCCTTTCCAAACTAGGCTTTTTAAGCCAACCCACTTTCCAAACTATGTCTATATATGTTTGTTTTTATATTATAATTTACAAGTGTGTATTTGTATTTATGTATCTTCCCATACATACACGTATGTATATTTATATGCATAAAATTGATTAAGAAGCTTCTGTAGGCTTTTTAAAAAGTTTTCTCCACAAGGTAAAGGATAGTATTGTTAGTGCTCTTAATCTTGTCGACTTCTATAACAAAATTAAGCACTAATTAATTAGTGCTACCAAGTATATATTTGTACTCTTTCCTCCCAAAGATATTTAATTGAAGATATTAAAATTCTTGTGATTTTATGATAATGATATTTTTTTTCATTATTTTAATAATGAATGGTTCGAGAGTCCTATTCCATGTTCTTAGGGCATTACCTTTACTGTTCTTAGAAATGACAAAGCCAAATGAAATTTATCCCAAATATAAAGGCTTACATGATCATGTAACTCAAGACACTGTAAACAACACATATCAGCACAATTTCTATGGTTTTAAGATAATAATTCCTTTTGATAGTAGTGAATTTGCTCAAGAGTCAAGAATTGGCCCTAATGTTTTTATAAATTAAACAGATCACATGAGACCTTTCTCTAATTATAAGAGCCCACATCAACTTTAAAAAATACTAGAAAAGCTAGATACAACGAAAATGTTGTCTCGGAAATTGTCACTAATATTGTTTATTTTTTGAAAGTGAAATGAGTTCCACTCAATTTATATTTTAGTAACTATATTCGTGATCTTATTTTCATGATACATAAAAAAAAAAAGTCGTAAAAAGATAAATAATACCCATAAATACACAATCAATTTTCAGAAAGGACATTTGTGAGTTAGGTCATGGAATTTACATACCCATGAAATGTCTTATCAGATGGTGAAAGAAAATGACACCCACACCCAAATGTCTTCAACTTCAACTTTTGTGATAAACCAAAGATAATTTGGAGTCAAAAAATCAAGGTGTGTATGAAGAAACAGTGGCTAATTTCTTTTTCCATGGTCAATTTATCTTAACTATAGACAAACGGAAAACGTAAAAAATTGCAAAAGCGACTATTTACGCATCTTCAAAGACAAAGATGTATCATCTTAAAGCTTTTTGGTGATTGATATATCTTCCAAAACAATTTTTTCGAGGTTGCTTTCAAGCCCTACAGCTTAATGGCTAAGTTTATCCTTGTTCATTGTTTATGACCCATCTAGAGATACAGTTGGGGACAAAAAAAAAAAAAAAAATTCCAAGTTTTGCTTGACAATATGAAGATTCACACAACACAAAGTACAAACAAAACCATACACAATCTCTCTTTGTTAAAATGTGCAGCAATAAAAATAAAATAGTATAATTTTTTTATTTTTTTTATTTTTCTACATCAACACTACCTTATACAATATGAATGTACTTTCTATATAAAACTGTCCTTGTAGATACATATGATGGCTTCACCTAAAGTTGAAGAGCTAGTTAGTAATTACACATTTCTATAAACTATAGGCTATCTAAAATGTGTTCATGCGTTCCCTAGCTACCAACAAAATATCAATTCCATCAATCTAAGGACTGTATTCATGAACAATAATGTAATACATAAACAGATTTCTTAAGAAATTTTCTTGTCACTAGAAATAAGAATTTTGTAAAAAATCTGTTTATATATAACATTTTCCAATACTCATTAGATAATTAATGTGTATTATCATACCCACCTCCCAATTAACCGATCTAATTAATTAGAGTACCAATTCAAGCCGTGGAGTTGATACTGTTGTCGAAAACCCCCATCTGCAATAGACCCCAACAACGGTGATTGTGGAAGCTGACTGAGCATAGTGGCAATAGCATTCATGTTTTCATGTGTCTTTATTGTGCCTTCATCGCTAGCGAACCTCTTGGACGAGTCAGAGCCAGTTTCACTCTCTTGGTTCCAGTACAGCGAAGTGAGTGTGCGTTTAGGCATTGGAAGCGGTGGATTTGAGCTTGAAGTGGGCAACTGAGAGATGTATTCACTGTTGTTGTTGATGTTGATACCACCATTGCCCACTATCCCTTCAAACATGTTATGCTCATTTTCAAGCAATGCGCCATATGCTTTTATAGCTTGCAGTTTTGGGTTCTGTTGGCTTACTGGCGTTGAAGCTGGCATTGTTGCATACATATCGCCCATGGAATCATACCTTTCATGATCCACTGCTCTCTGTGGGCTGCTCTTCTTGTAGATTCGACATAACACCCAATCGTCAAGCTAACCAAAAAAAATTAAATTTTTTTAAAAAATTAGTCATCCTTAAAGAGCCCATGCCTAAATGAAGAGTAATTGTTGGATTGATTGTCTAACTGAGTTGGTGGGGGTAAGTTTGTACACGATTATTAATACCTACTTCCTTTGGTATTAATTATTCTATTTTTTTGTGGATTTAATTCACTATATCATCAAATCGGACATCATTTGTGAGTCTCACTTACTTAACAATTCAATCCCATACTCCATATGAGAATCAAAAATGTCTCTAGAATATCAAATCAACATGCTGATGTGGTATTTTTAAACTAATAAAAATATTAATAATAGGATGAACTGAGACAACTTGATCCACTTTAATAATCAGTTGAGTAAGAGATAAGGTTGACCTCATTCATCTTTTATACAATCTCATTAATTAGAAATACTACATGCACATTTCACAATAATATTCTGAAAGTATTGAATAATTTTCCCCAATAACATGCATATTTTCTCCTAATTTAATCAAAATTGTGAAAGTTGTGAAAATTAATTAATTACCCTTAGGGAGGCTTTCTTGTGGGTCGGGTCACAACCCGGTGGCTTGGAAATGGATTTGTTGTCGGATAGGCGATACTCGTGCATGATCCAATCGGTTTTGACACCTTTAGGAGGCTTTCTACCGTAGAAAACAAGTGCTTTCTTGACACCAATCTTCTGACTCCCACTGGAGCCGGAGCTGAGCACGGGCTTGTCGGTTCCGGTTGCTTTCCAATACCCAGAAGTTGCCGCCCGGTTTGGCCTCACTCCGTTCGGGTACTTCCTCTCCCGAGGAGTGAAAAAATACCACTCTTGTTCCCCAAACACAGCCTTAGCTGAAAAAAAAAAACACAAAATACCAAATACATATCTATATAGTCATACCAACCCAATCAATATAGAATAAGAAAAAAAAATTACGTAGTTTTTATAAATAAAATTGTGATGAATGCTTTATGTTTTATAACTAATATATTTGTTAGTAGTTCTAGTACAGTAGTGAAACAAGAAATTGATTTGACGATATAAATAGTGGGAAAAAATTTTACTAAAAATTTTAAGCGTATATAATTTGATTATAAAATCTGACAGAATTTTCTCACGTAAAATAAAATTCACATATTTAGTGAATATTTGATTGAATTTAGTGCATGTACAACAGTTGTTATTTCTGTCATGAAAACATTAACCATTTATTGAATTTGAGGTACGGTTTAAAAACACTCTTATCAAACTGCACCTCAATCTCATATAAGATAGGGAAATTCTGTGTATGTATGTATGAATAATACCTGGGAGCTCCCATGGATCAAATTTGTAAAGATCAATTTCAGCTATGATTGACGCGGGAAGAGGAGCGGAGGCGGCTTTCTTCTTGAGGTAGTGAACCACCAGCTCTTCGTCGGTTGGGTGGAACCGGAAGCCCGGTGGGAGTTGCGGCTGTGAGGCCGACGAATCGGTGCTGTCCATGGATTCGGATGACTAATTAATTGAGAGAGTTGATGATCAAACTTGAAATATGCTGTGTTGAAAGTTTATGGAGTCTGAAAATTTTGATGACAAAAGAGCAATGTTACAGTTCATGAATATAGGTGAAAAAGTCATCTTTTAATATGGTTGTTGATGGTTATGTGGGAGGGACTATGAGATTATCGTAGAGTCATATGATAGACCACCAATTTATTCACTACAATCTAATTTGTGTATGACTCTTGGTGTGTCCAATCCAATTCATTCCACATTAAAGCATGGGAGGGCTGATTAGTCATTTGCATTTGACCATAGTACTACGTTTAAGAATGTGGATATTCTACAAAGGGCATATACAGGCTTTCTTTGTAAGGAAGTACTAACCACCACCGTCTAATGACTCTTGGTTAAGTTTGATATATATTTATGGTGTATTAAAAAATATAAAAAAAATATGTAATATTTATTAAAATTCTAATTTTTTATGTTATTATTTGAACCCTAATTAACGCCTATTGACAGGTGATTTGTAAAATTCTTCTTTTTAAAAGAGCAAAATAAAATATTTGTTACAAAATAAATTATTAATTACTAATATGTTTCATAAAATAATTGTGAAAATAAAACAACCGCCTTCAATTTTTAAAAGTAGGGCCATGTAATCTTGAGGATTGTTTTGAGTGGTTAGTGAATGTACTCTTTATACAATTGTTTATGGTTTGATTTTTAAAGTTAGGTAGCGAGAAAATAATTTATTATGAATTTTTTAATTATGCATGGATGACCTGTCTTCTATAGAGAGGAAAAAAAATTATTATTGTTATTTTTTTTGGGGGGGGGTTAATAGATGGATAGTATAAAGCTTAAACAGAGTCAAATAGATGTCTGGGATACAAAGCTCCTAAAATATTATTGTATAATTTTTCTATAATAAAGTTGGACAAAATAAAATAAATGAATAGGGCTTCATTCATTGAGCTGCGCTCCTTAGGCAATAAATCGGCACACTCATTTGCTTCACGAAAAATGTGTTGCACTTCCGTCACCCCTAATTGTTTCATGAGGCACCTGAAAAGAAATTAAACAGGTGTGCGTAAGATGATTCAACACCCTTGTTGCTGAAAAAAAAAATAAAAAAATGGGGCCATGTGATAGTTGGTGGTTGAAAGGAAAGTAGATGAAGGGCGACTTCAGGTGATTAGCGCTTGCAGATGACGTTTACCAGCCCTGTTTGGCATGTGGGTTTTCGGCATTTTTTTTTTGATTAAAATCCATAAAAAAAAAAAAACGAAAATAGTGAATAAAATAAAATATTATATTAAATTTATCATCATTTCATTTTTTTCTTACAAACATTATATCTAATTTAAAAAAAATCTAATCATCCTTTTAAATATAAAAATTTTAATCTATTAAAATAATCAAAACCTAAAATAACTTAATAAAATAATAACTTCTCAAACACTCACAGATTGACAATTGATACTTGCGCCGCTCATTGGTCGAAACGTGTTATTCCTAATTTCTTCAAATGGTGACACGTGTTGGACAAATATGTGTGGGCCATATTGCAAGACCACATCGTACACCCAGTCCACCAAAAAAAAAAAAAAAAAAGCAAAAATTGATATAGACGCAGATAAGTCTCTTGTTGGGGTCGGTCGGAAACAAAAACGTTTTTACCTTCAGATGTCACGCTTTTGTTATGATAATGCCCTACAAAACTACTATAATATAAACATGAAAAAAAATAAATCAAAACAAACAGTGACCCTTGTCCACACCACCAATCAGCCCCAACCTTCGATAGGGGGCAAAGGTTGAGCCCTTTCCATCATCATCACTCTCCTAACCCCTTGTTATGACCGAAGGTTTTGATGTAGTGTAAAAAAAATTAGATTTAATTTTGTTTTATTAAAGATTGGATGATTATCAATAGGGAGAGGACTATTCTTGTCGGTTAATTGTGTTATATTGATCGATCAATCGGTTCTTTAACGTGGTAAGAGATGAGATTAATGTCTTACAAAATAGAATTCAGTTCCTCTTCATATTTGCATCTCTTTAAATTCATCCAAATTTTTTTTGTGAGCTCAAATCTAGACTCACATTGATGATCCGAACTGTCTACGTTATAAGTTTTCATAATTAATTTCATCAGAGATCTATAAATATAAGAATAAATCATATTTTGTTCTATAAAATGAAGTACAAATAGAATTGTAAACTTAAACCATTTATTTTGTAAAACAAAACATGATTTGTTTATGTGTTTATAATTGTCCGATAAATCTAATTTTTTGTATGTATAACTTTTACTATGAAATTTATGAAGTAGACGGTTTGAATCATCAAAATAAGTCTGAATTGAGGCCCACAAGAAGAGTATGAATATATATAGAAAGATGAAATGCAATAAATATGAGAAAAAATGTTACAATGGTATGCGTGTAGGTGAAGGAAAATGTTATTCTGTATTTGTTTTATGGTTCTTAATTAAATAAAGAATGCGAGTGTGGTTCTCTAATTGTAACTCTTAAATTCTAATTCTGACAGTATCTTTAAGCTCATAATTAATTGCTGATATCCAATTTTTAAGATGATTATGAGTTTGATTTACGTCATAAAAAGTAATCTTTCCTTTCTCAAATTGTCAATTCACTTCTCAAATCATCGGACTGATCATGGTTATGCAAAACACTCATTAATTCGAAAAACATCTTCCGGTCTACCAGGGCTTCACAAATCAAGATATACCCATCAACCAAGAAAGAAAGAAAAAAAAAAATATCAACGCAATTTACATTATTATAATTTTGAAAGTGATAACTGATAAAATCATAATGGCTTGGAAATCTATTAGTATAGGTATGCACTGGGTTCTATTGTCTTCCATGATCAAGACAAGAAGTCTTAATAGAAAAAAAAAAGTTATTGAAAAATCTTCCAAAGAAAAAGAAAGAAAGAATTACCATTCTTGTGGCCTTGGCCATGGGAACCGTTTGGTGTGGCCATGGGATCCTGATTCAATTTCAAGGGGCCAAAATTTTGATGGGAAACTACACTAGGGGTGGGGTGGGGTCCATTGCTGGTTTGATGATGGACCAGGGGGTCCCAATACCATTATTATGGTTCAGCTCATGTTGATTATTAACCACAACAAACTCCCATTATTAATATGGAGAACACACGTGTGATGTAACACATTTTAATTATATTTTGAACAAATAATAAGATATTTAGACTGTTTCTGGTTTTAAGCTTTAGGTAAAAAAATTAAAAAGGAAGATAAAAAAAAAAAAAAAAAAATTATATATACTTCCTCCGTCCCAAAATAATTGTTCTTTCTGAGAAATCTAACTTTTTTTGATAGTACAATTATTGCATTTTAAAAATATTAATTTTTTAAAATTACCCTTTGATAGTATTTTTTTTGAGAATATCATTGTCATAATTATATTTTTTATGTTATTAATGAATTTAAAAGGACAAAATAATAAATTTATATTATTTTATTCCTTGATCTTTGAAAAATGATTAATATTTTAAAATAATAAAATATGAAATAAGGAACTAACATTTTGAAACGGAAAAAGTACATTTTTATATAAATTCTTATCCAAATTCTAAATCCAAACACAGCCGTAGGCTGTCTTTTAGATTTTGAATTTTGAAAGAAAAAGAATAGGAAAAGGAGTTGTGAACACATTTTTCTTTATTTCTTTTACTTTATTTCTTTTTCTTCTATAAATTTTATTCCAAAATTCAAGTTCCAAACATAATTTCAATGCTTTTTTTTTTTTTTTTGGATCGGCAAAAGAAAATTTTTTATTGATGAAAAAACATACATTACATATGAATATATATCAATCGGATTCGGGGTCCCTGCTGTATTGCAGGGACTGCTGTGCCAAAAAACAAAGTGATAAATTTTTTTTTTTTTTTAAAAACAAAAAAAAAAAAAACAAGAAGAGGAGTGTGCCTAAAACTGTGCCGTTTTAGGCACAGCAGTCCCTGCAGTACAGCAGGGACCCCGGTTCCATATCAATAAATAGGAGGTAAGAATAAAAAGTATCATAATATATTTTTCTAATTCCAACTAAATTAGGACCAAGAGATACACACAATCATATGTTATCTCGAGCCAAGGTTGTTGGTATGAAACCAACAAACCAAAGAAACAAAAATAAAAAGACAAACAAACACCTCAACAAACAACATAAAATCCTAGACAACACTACACATATCAAAACATCAGGCAGGGACAACTTCCACACAACAGTAGCACACCTTTATATGCTCTGCCTGACCTGCTCCAATCAAAAAATAAAGTCATTTTTTTTTTATAACTTAGGGTGTTCAGTCCAGTTTACGCGCACTTCGACTAATTTTTGGAGGACCAATCCTACCGTCCACTAGTGGTGGGCCCATTTAAAGCCAGAGCAAAGCTCCGTATGGACTGGCCCAACACAAGAATTGATAGTACTTAACAGATTTTGAACCTGAGACTTAGAAAGGATCAAACTCTTAAGTCCCAAGCTTATACCACTAGGCCAACCCTTGGGGGTTCAAAAAATAAAGTCATTGACAGAGTAGACTTTGCTAATTGCATGAATGCTCAACCATAATGCCACTTGAGCTTTAATAAGCTCATGCAGATCATTTGAATTTGGTTGAACACTGAAAAAAATACACCTTTTTTATTCTTGAATGGAAGCCACATCCACTTTGCTGGACCAAAATAAATCCTTTAATCATTGCCTTTTCTCAGAATTTCCAGGGCACGACAGGATAACTTTGATGCTGTGATATTAGGATTAAAGTAATGTTATAATGGCCATTTATTAATTATTGAAAGATACTGTGAGATATTTGATAGAAATTTTGATAAATATTTTAGAATCTCTAACATTATATTCTTAATTAATTTACACTACCGTAAAATCTTATTGTGTATGAATACATACATGTAAAGAGATGTCTTAATTCTAGTCCAATTATTCTCATTTATTTATTTATTTATGGATATGAAATACTTGACACATCATACAATATAAATTGTTTGTATTATCAAAATAGACGCTCAGTGTAAATCCTCACGAGACTCCCCGCCATTTTAAAACCTGCAATCAAATTCATCATTTAAACGCAGTTGATTGTCTTTCTCCTTAGTTGAGACATTCTCTCCTTGTTCTATGGGTGTGATTATTCTACATTACACTTTTCCTTTTACTTTACAACTGAATATAATCTTTGAGAAGTCCTTTACAAAATAAGTATTTTAATCTAACAAATACCGTTTTTGATTTGGAACATGTTTTCATCCATATGTAACAGAAACACATGTAAATTTTGTTTTTCCATCTTTTCTTAGGAGTTTCGATTAATTTCACAAGACAAGTCCCATTATTATGCCATAATAAAGGCCTCGTTCCTCTCTATCTTTGTCTCGTAACAGATTTTTGGGAAGTCACAATTGCATGACCCTTTCACATGTGACTCAGATTTTAAGTTTGGTCTGTTGCACATAATTAACATTACGTGACAGACAAGTAATCATTATAATTAATTAATTAGCTTGGTTAAAGTGGGAGCCGAAAAAAAGGTACACCTAAAACGGGTAAATAGAGCATCCAAGTCCATCTAAGTGGGCCGAATAAAGCCAAAACCCACTGGACTGAAAGTCATTATCGAATAGACATGAAAGACAATAAAGAAGAACGCCGAGTTAAGAGTACTTATGCCGTATGTTAGAGCCGAGTATGTCAGGTAAATCAGTATGGTCCCATTAGGCGAGACCAGACTGTTCTTTTTGAGAAAGTATAGTAGGGAGATGAGCCATGACAGAGTGATGATGTAGAGCTAAGTTGCATAGAGAAAATATTAAGGAGAGTGACTCTATAAAAGGAGGAGGGAGGCTGGAGGAGTAGGTATGTGCTAAAAACCTTGGACCTCAAGAAATCAAAAACACCAATCTTTCTACAAAAAATAACTTGTCTGTCGGAGTACTAATTCTGACACTATCGACTGGAGTTTTATTTTTTTTCAAGTGACAGCTGAGAAAATCCTACAAGGGCTTGTTTTGATTGAAAGAATATCCTAAAACCACCTCCTTACAGTTAATATGATACAATTAAACCTTAATCCATGTTAGAGAGGGCACCGTATAATATACCACATGCACAAAGTCTACAAGAGCATTCGCATCAACCTCCGCAAAATTTGAGCCAAACTATAACTTAAAATCTATTTTTGAGTTTTCGCTAGCTTCTTTTTAATGTATACATTTAATCAAACTCTCTATTCTAAAATTCTATTTCATTAAAATATTCTTTTTATTATTTTTCTTTTTCTACAGTTTTTTATTATATTTTATTTATAATATCACGTGTTTATTCTATTTCATTAAAATATTGTTTTTTTAGTTATTATTATTATTTTTATTTATAACATCATGTGCTAACACTGTATTTTATTTCATTAAAATGTTATTTACTATTATTTTATTTATAATCTCCTATGTTAACAGTGTATTTTATTTCATTAAAATATTATTTTTTATTATTTTTATTTTTCTATAGTTTTTCTTCTATTATATTTTTTTTATAATTTTTCGTGTTAATACTGTATTAATAACAATATAAGTAGTAAAATCTATTAAATTAATACAATATTAACATATGAGATAATAAAATTTATGCATAATTTTCATACATAACTATTGAAAAGTTTGTCATGGACTTTTGTTTTTCATTGTACACAACATTAGCAAAAAATATTTTTTACCCAAATAAACAAAGAATAAATAATAAATAAAATATAATAATTATAATATTATTAAATATTTTATTATTTAAAATTATTTGGAGATCTTTTAGTCACTACCTAGTTGTTTCTATTGGCTTGGTGTTAAACTAAAATAGTCAACAGCAAGATGAGTTTAATGGAGCACATCTTTCATTAGTTTACGCTATAAAACAGTTAACAAAAAGATATATTGAGTTTGATGTTGATGCTCTAATTACCTCAAACTCTGTCAACAATTTAACAATTTATATGAGAATGTAATTAACAATTTAATATGATATAAAACAGTAGATTATGTATTCAAATCTTGCTATCTCTTAGAAAATTATAATAATTGCATTTAAAATGAGAAATATATTATTTGATTGCAATGATTAATTAATTAATTAATAATCATTAATAATCATGGAGCTTTTGCACACGTGTTTCTTGAGGCAATGACAATTGAGGCTGAGAGCTCCATACTATATTAATTTAATTTTCATCACACAACACACTACTCAAAAAAATCTAGATAATTATGTCGGGGATCAAAGCATTTTTGTCAAAAACAATATGATCATGTGATCATATTGGATTTTCTGATACGGAGCAAGATAAAGATTATTTTATTCCGAGATAAAATTATTTTGCGTTTGTGATTGGCATTTGATTGTGCATATGCGGGATAATTTCATCACAAAATTACTTGAAACCCACATGAGGATAACTCATTCCGCTCGATTATATTCACGTACCAAACATGGCTTATTGGCATTTTGTGCATGATTCTTTTTCTTCTGGATTATTTAGAGACAAGCATTAGTTTAATTATGTATTTAAACCGATTCTGTTTAATTACCTTATTATGCTAATTGTATAAATTTGTGAAGTGAAAAAACAGTAGGCCCATCCTCTAGAGGTATTAGGTATATATAACTGTGAAATTGACCTTTTTCTAGATCAAGCAATGAATGCATCAAATATGAGATAAATCTTTCATTTAGTTCTAACCTCAATAACTAGTTCCTGATCAATCTACATAATAAAAAGAGGACCCTTCATTTTGTAACAAGTCAAACAACACCTACATGGTGATTTCGTCGAATCACCCAATGAACCTTTGAAGAATCCTAGCATTTAAGCTCACAAGCATGATCAATTATAAAAATTAAAATTGTTAATAATATGCAGCAGAAAACTTTACCAAAAAAGAAGAATTTGACCCAACTTACTAATTAGTTAAGAAAAAAAATTAATAAACAACTAATTGTTTTACAATTTCTCTTTTGTTAACAATACCACAAAAGAAATGTCATATAATAGTACTCTGAGACTACTTAATAATTTTCCATGCCAAACAACCCCAACTGATTTTTACAAAATATGTGGCTATTAATTAATTTGGCTATATCATTACATTTGAATGATCTCATGCTAATCAATGCTCACGTTAGCTTCACCCTTTTAACTTAAATTAGTGAAATTCATTTTCATAATTAGTAGACATCATATGAGTCATGACATGACCTTGTTTGAGATGTGATGACATTATCATCCAAACAGTAGTAGCTAGAGCTCAAAAAATACCAAGCAAGGTGGTGTTCTTGGTCAAGTTTGGAATCTCCTTTTACAGAATTTAAGATAATATGCAATTAGTTGCTTTTCACTAATGGGGTGCACTTAATGCAGTATTAATTATTTTGTGGAGGCACATAACATCACTTGGCAATTTTTGGAGGTGAGAGAGAGTGAAGACAAAACACCTGGTCATTGTCTTGATTCAACTTGTTTAAAAAGCATCACTGAATATACTCATACTAAGCCATTAGATCATATCCGCAAAAATTTGTAAAAACATTTAAAAAATAAAATACATTAAACACAAAAAAGTCAATTTTAAAAATATATAAAAAAAAAATTCTACAAGATTAAACTTTGTTTTTGCTTTTAGTAAACTTTTGTTTAAGAGAAAATTATTTTTTTAATAAAATGTTAAGGATAGTCTGATCTGGACCAACATAAAAAGTAAAAAAAGTTTAATTCAATGCTTAAAAAAATCACTAAAAATAAAAACAAACCTAAAACATAAGCAAACTTAAAAACTAGTTCATAAGGCTATCTCTAGTCCTTACTGCAAAATTTACTCAAATCAAGTAAAAATTTGACTAAAGTTTTATTTTATATGAGCACTTCAATGGACAAACTTAAATTTGAGTAAAAATTTTATTGATAAGAGAGTAGTAAATTTGAGAACTACAAAATAGCGATGAAATTTTTGAGTAAACATTTGAGTCTCCTTTGATTTAAGTACAAATTTGTGTATAACTTAATGTGATATAAGTCGGTGTCAAAGAATTGAGGTGTTTGAATGATTTTTATACAAATTTAAATTAAATATAAGTTTGAGTTAGTAATGGGAGATGTCTAAAAGCGTCTCTAACACTTATTCTTTTTTTTTCATCAAATTTAAATTTGATAAAATAAGTACAGTTTTGCTATTGCAACCATAAACTCAAACTCATATCAAATGAGGAAACCAAAAACTTTCATCAAATTGAGAGAGGGTTGAGCATTTCATCAAATTGAAAAGGTAACCGTTATATTGTAGGTAGCCGTTGTGATGTCACAGTACACCAGACGACCAACCAATTGTCCTCGCAAACAACCTTGTGTTTGAAAAAATGGAGAGAAATTTACACAAGTATAGTTTTGTTGCTTCAACCATAAACTCAAATTCATATCAAATGTAATGTAGGCATATCCTCTCTCAATTTGATGAAATAAGTACAATTTTGTTACTTCAACCATAAACTCAAATTCATATCAAATGAGGGAAAAAACTTTCATCAAATTGAGAGAGGGTTGAGCATTTCATCAAATTGAAAAGGTAGCCGTTATTGTTGTAGGTAACCATTGTGGCGTCATAGTACATCGAACGATAAGCTAATTGTCCTCGCAAACAACCTTCTGTTTGCAAAAATGGAGAGAAATTTACACATGCCTGTCGACTACTCGAACATCCTCTCGGTCAATTGGTTATTTGATGAAAATTGAAAATTTAACATTGGAACGCTTTATATAAGATGAAACTTTTACCTCAAATTTAATGAGGAAAAAAAAAAAAAAAAAAAAAGCGTTCAAGGAGTTCATAAAAATTTCAACATAGATGAAATTTCATTGTGGGCATTGTTCCAAAATAATAATAATAATAACAATAATAAAATAAAATAAAATAAGATTTTAAAAAAGATAAAGATGTTCAATGTGGGCCCAAGTTGTCCAATTGCTAAATAAGCTTGATCATTCTTGCCCAAGTTGCAGATAGACCTCAACTTCACGGCCCAAGTTCAACGTAGGCCCAAGTTTAACAATGGCATTAGAGGTTCGTTTCGTACCCTTGTGTGGTCAAATTCCCTTGAGAACTCGGGCTTTTCGTTATCTTGACTGTCATAGTCAAACAAAAAATAAATGTTTTAAGTTATTAATCCGCTCTTCAGTTTAATCACTATTTTTACTGTAAGTGTTGACTTTGTTATTTGGATAAATTATAAATATACTCTGTAAAGTTTGTTTAAAATGATTTGAAAAATTACAAATACTCCCTTATTAGAATTAGCTAAAAAATTAAAATTTATAATTGTTCTCCTATACAATAATAAAATTACCTAAATTATTAATTGAAACATATTTTTAATATAATTAAGAACTGTTAATTGATTTGATGATTTATTAATAAAAGTAGCGATTTGTTATGAAATTAGAAACCTTGGGGGTCAAATGTAATTTTCAAAATCACAGGGAACAATTCGTATTTTAATCAAATATCAGGAAGTGTATTTATAATTTACCCTTATTATTTATAATTTAACACCATATAAGATTATAATATATATATATATATATATATTTATTTAAGTTATACTTTTATAACATGATAAAGTTAAGATTATTTTCCTGCATTATACATGTCACACCATATTTATTTAAAATAATTTTATATGTATGTGTACACATTGAAATACACATAAAAAATGCAACCAAAATTTATGAAACAAATTTGTTTGAGGGAGGGTGGAACCAAAATTTCTACACATTGAAAATTTGTACACATTCAAAATTTGTACACCAAAATTTGTACACATTCAAAATTTGTTTTGAAAAAAAATTCTTTTATCTTGTACACATTGAAATGCACTTGGAAAATAGAATGAATGTAGTTTCCACGAAATTAGTTTGAGGGAGGATGGAAAACCCATTTTGCATTTCCAAGAAACTTTCAAGAATTTTTAAGGAAACCACCAGGAATGTGGAAGTCATATAGGAAACTTAGGAGGAAGTTGCGGCTCTTTTGTTTGCTGTTTAGCAAAGGACAAGTACAATGTGAATGGGAATTATTTTCCCAATCATTTTTTTTAAAGCTTTGTTTGTTTAAAATGGGGGAAAAAAAATAGTGAAGATTATAAGAAAGTTAATTTTTTTTAATACAATCCATATTAACATTGCAACTAAGTTCTAAATTTTTTTGCAAAAAATACAAAGAAAACTTAAATCTTTTCATGAAAGGGGTTGCTTATAATTATAATTTAAAATTTCTCTATTAATTTCTTTAAAATTTTTAATTATAATCAAATGTTTACAAGAAAATACATTTTTCTTTTTGTTTATTTTCTTTCACTTTACTTTCGTTCTTATTCACTTTTCAACATTTTTTTTATTTTTTTATTTCTAGTCAAATGGAGCCCGTAGACAAATGAAAATGGTGGGATTAATTTTCTTTTACAAGCAAGCACATGTTGCAAATTAAATAGAAAATTCAATTTACTGTAACAAGTGTAGTAGCTAGCTTGTATTGCCGTCAACACACACTTTTTAATGATGCCAGTGCTTGCGTGTGATGTGAAACAGACTTATATCCTCTTTTTGTTGAAACAAATGGCTTACTTGTGTGAAAACAAGATCCCATTTTGCGAATGGTCAATAACTAAAAAACCAGAATTTTTTTTTTATTAATTTTCATTTTCTACTTCAAAGTTCAAACAGAAAGAAAGCACAATTCTTTTAGACCAAAAGTCAAATTATACTTGCGCTGATTCTAACTTTTTATTGTGTGTGTTTCGATTTGGTTTTTGTAATTTTAATCATATTAATTTTACTTTCAAATTTGGCGTATTATATCAATTTTGTGTAATTGATAGCACTCTTTTAAAAATTGAATTAAAATTAAAATATCAAACAGTCTATTCTTTAATCTTTATTTTTAAAGTGATTGAAAGATTGATATCTAATTTAAAATGATCTATTATATTTAGCATAAATTATCTTATTACTGATTTCTATCTAAAATTTTAAAGAATATTATCAAATTAACTAAATTAACACAATAATGTGAAAAAAAAATTAATACAATTAAAATTACATAAATCAAATTATTACAAGAAACAAATTATAAAAATTATAAACATAATTTTTCTTAAAATACGAGAATTATCGGCTTCACCTACTTCTGTATTAATACAATTCAAAAATTATCTCTTATGATAGGGCATTCATTTTTGTCTTGGATGTTTATTAATACATTATTTTATAATATTTGTTTACATAATTAATTAATTTAGGCAGTAAACCAAAAAAGAATTGAAAAAAAATGATGAAAGTGTTTGGTATCATTAGCCCTAGCTTATGGGAGATTGTTAAACAACCCAAGAAGTTAAAAAGAAAGACAAAATCTGACAAAGTTGTATCCAATGAAAACCTAGTATGGGCGCCGCAACAAAATGCCGCCAAGGGAAATGTCAGACGACTACGCAGCCCCTCCAAAGTAGTTATGTTATAATTATTAATATTATTATTGTCACGTGCAAAATTAATATTCAAAGAATTAAAAACTGGTCAATGTAAATCTTGAACAGCAAATACTTTGCCTTGAGTTCACACACAGAATATGATTCCCAATATAGAAATTGACCCACAGTTTCTATTCTAAAATTACCTTAAATTTACACTTATTTTATGTTTCTTGTGGGTAGTTTATGTATATTATTTTGTATTATCCATCACATCTAAAAAATATTGATAAAAATAATAATTTTAAGGAAATTTTAAAAACTTTTTGACTTTTATAAAATTTTAATTAAGTTCTATTAATATATGAATCAATTGTCCCATTTAGTTTTAATAAAACTCAATGAAAGTTTTAAAATCTTACTAACAAGTGTTTATGAGCATCCAAGATAAAAGAAAAGAAAACAGTTTTCATCAACTACTTTTTATTGAATTTTAAAATTTTTATTTTAATTATTTTCAAAGCACTTTTTAAATTTTAAAATTAAACAATGTCCAAAAACATTTGTTAACATTTGACTGTATATTAGAAAAATAAGAGTTATTTAATTTTATTTTTTTGAAATTTTATATGATTACAAAAATTATTTTCATTTTTTCTTAACTATTGGCTGCAATAGTTTCAAAACTTGTAAACCAAAGGAAGAATTTCATATTCGCTTGAATAAATAAATGATAAAAGCACTGATTTTTTTTACCAACTTGCTCAATTATTCAAGTGAGGTGGGGTTGTTTATGAAATTATTTTGTTAAGCCTAAAATGGGTTCCAAAATATATATAACTCACTTTTGATAAAATTGTAAATGACAATGCTATTGTTGCATGTTGGGTGAGCGGCCACAGAACTTTCAATTTGTTATTCGTCCGTCAGATTAGTGAATTGGAAAAAATTAATTTGCATTCGTCTGTTAATTCGGCGGATGTGGATTGAGCGAATTGGCAGATTGGCGGATAAATGCAAATCAATTTGGCGATTTAAAATTTTATAAATTTTCAACATAATTCAACTTGTGCACTTTCTCAACAAAAAAAAAAAAAAAAGTATTACCGTCGATAACTTAAAAAAGTATTACAATTATTACATGTCTAATCCAAAGAAAGAAAGTTTGAAATTTTAAAATATTAAAATCACTACATGTCTCATTCACATATTGCAATCACAGAATGTCTCATCTACATAAAACCATCAAAACCATGAACATAGCAGTAGTAGAAATTGTATGCCTTTATATTATTACATCTATATCTGTTTTTAAAACAAAAATCAACGAGTATATATCATCTTTTTTATTTATTATTTTTAGAGTTAGATTTAAAAATTATAAAATATAGATAAATAATACATTTATTTTTTTCAATTCAAAAAATATATTCAAATTGAAAAATCTTTTTCAGCAGAATATATTTAACAGAATATTTGAATTCTTTTTTAATTGAAAACACAAACAAAATATCTAAGCAAATTGAAAACACAAAATCTTACAAATTACTAGGGGTACTCGCGATTTGGCGGTTCGGTTATGATCAAAAGAATCTCAAATCTGCTATCCGTCCAAGACTAGACGAATTGAAAAAAAAATCAATCTGCAACCGTTCACTCATCATTACGTATCCATCCAAAATGTGGTGGATCAGTATATCCGCTGAGCACCCTTACTTGGAAGCAATGCTTCTACAATTATTATTATTTTTATTTAGCTTTTGTTTTTTGCACGAAAGATTTATTATAATTTATTACGAAGAAACAAATAAAAGAGCATTCAAAAATGGCGGATCAATGAGGTTTAAAAAGTCAAGTATTTTTAATTTTGATTTGTTTTGAAGTTTTCTTAATAAGGTAATCAAATAACAATAATGTTTGATAATTTAAATTTTCATGGTCCGAATGACTCGAATGTCTCAAAACGACGTCATTTTAAATGACGTCATATTAAGGGTAAAACGACATTGTTTTGATACATTTAAACTATACAAATTCGAGGTACATGCATTTTTCAATCAAACAATTACATGTTTAATTTGTTATCAATCGAGGTGCCTATACAAGTGTTAATATATATATACAAGAAAAGTCATAGCCATCTTGTATCTTCTATAATGATAATTAATTAATATTAGGCAGAATAAACAATTTATCTTGTCTTTTATGTTCGCCTGTTTATGTTTAATAATGTTTGGTCCAAGAGTACAAACATGGTCCGAAAGTCACTTATTGTGGTTAAAAGTACTTGAGCATTGAAGCATGTGTGAAGGTAGATTTTTATATCGAATAAAGAATAAAAGAGATAGGTTATAATATCTATTGGATGGACTCTTCACTTATAAACTTAAACTTTTAAATAGGTATGAGTTTTAAATAATGTATGTTGAGCCTTGATATAATATTTGTGGACTTTAAATTTTCTCCCTATTGGATTTGGCCAATATTAATCTATGATCGGATTCTCCTAAAGCATTGATGTTGGTGGATTTGGGCTTACACACATACTCTTGATAGAGTAAGAAAAATCCATAATAACTGTTGATGGAGCAAATAAAATTCTTGGTGCACTTAGCAAGGTTAGACCACGACAATGTGGCTCTCAATAGAGTATGGTAGCTCACAATGGAGTGTGTGCTGGTAGCTCAAGTAGACTTGATGTTGGAGAGTTATAAATCAAGATTAAGAGAGAGTGCATATGATCTATAATGAACTTGTTGATAATATATGAAACTCAAGGGGAAGCAAGGTAAGACTTGATATTTGATTCACACATGAAGGGAAGATTGTTGGAGCATGTGTAAAGGTAAGTCTCATATTAGATAAAAAAGTAAAAAGAGATAGATTTTAATATATATTAGATGTGCTCTCTACTTATAGGTTTAAGTTTTTAAGTGGGTATGAATTCTAAATAATATATGTTATGTCTTGATATGACATTCGTGAACTCCATAATGTTTCTCTAATGGATTGGGCCGATATTATTGTACACTTGTAAACTCCCTAACAAAAAGGTATGTTTCGAGGTTTGTGATGAGTATTAATTACTCATAGTAATATGATCATTTGATGAAAATTATTAATAATATAATATTTTTTAAATATTTTATTTGTAATTTTTATTTATTTTTTGATATACATATGACCAAAATTGGCTTGACCTATGGAGGCCGATTTAAGAAGTTTAGATTTCATATCCAATAGATAACTTTGATTTTCTTTACTCGAATAAAATATCAATTAAAAATGAAGAATTATTAATATATACATAATTAGTTAAAACTCGAATTTTAATGGTTCAATCTAAATGGTTTAAGGCCTAGTGAATGTGACGCCTATCACCACTAATGAACCATGACAAAGACTCTCTATGCAAATCAAGAGAAACGAAGGTTAAGATGGATCATACATAAAATCTACTGTTCTTTTTCTATTTTGTCTCTCTAAAGTTTAGTCTAGTAACTTGGGCGTTGGAGATATTTTGCCATCACCACACTAGTATCTGCTGAAGACTCACCCACTTCTCTTGCAAGTCTATCAAATCATGTCGAAGCCATACTAATCTAGACATTATCAATTTTTAATTTAATGTGCATATTAATTTAAATATTATTTTTTTAAAACTCAACTTGTTTATGTTATCAAATTGATACAAGGTAAGTTTAAAATTTTCAAATGTATAACAAATTAATCTTATATTGAACTATTTATATTTGATTTGAACTTGATTCTAACACGACCTCAATTAATTCTCAACAATTTAACTCAATTAAGTTCTGCTCGATTCACTCCGAATAAATAAACATCAACAGCCATACATTTATCACTTTAATAGGTTAGACAATTCCCATCCGTAGTGTGAAAAACCTTGCACGTTACATTACAATTGCACGTTTGAACTCAACAACCAACATTTGAAAAACATGCCACATACTCATTTCTTCGGATATAAACGTGCTACTGCTAAAAAACATTCAGGATTGTCAAACCGCCATTTTAGGGTTGTTTTGGGAAGTTGGTAAAAAGTTGACTTTTGACTTTTTACCAAGCTTTTTGACTTTTTTGGAAGTGATTTGAAAAGTTGGTAAAAAATTGACTTTTTGTTTTTTAATTTAATATTTATTTATAGTGTCAAATCAAATTAAAATGACCAAAATACCCTTACCCAACATAAAAAATTTATTTTTTTTATTTTTTTTTCATAAGTCCTAATTTGTAATTTTACAGCTGCGTTTTTGACACTTGCCAAATGACTTTTCTGATGTTTTTGACAGTCACATTTTTAGACATTTTGTCCAAAAACGTGATTTTTTACCATGTTCCCAAAATGGCTCATAATGCTACTTTATGCTTCTCTTCACATTTTCCCTTAGATACATGTCATGGAATCCTTGAATTTTGAATTTTCAACCACCATTTTGAGAAAATCAATAAAATCTGAGGTACCCATTAATATCTTAATCAAAATAATAAATAAACTTAAAATGTACGCAAACTATATTAGAGAATCAAAAAATTCAGATTTTAGTTCAAGTGGGAAGTAAATTCTAACCAATTTAAAAATTAAACTGTAAATTGTGTACATTGAATACATGATAATAGCCAGATCAAAATGAGTTATACATTTGCCCCTTCTCTGGCGTTCCAAGCCCACCCTTAAATCACACACCCAACTTTTACTTACCTCTTATGGACACTTACAAAATTTCTCTCCACACCCCCTTCTTGTATGTACCTAATAACTTATCAGATAAAATATAACTTATCAGATACAATATAATTATTGTATTCAATGAAGAAATGCTCGAGAAAAATTTAGTGGGTGTATTTTACAGTTTCCTAGAGGGTGCCCCCAAAGAATTCCGTATATTTACACAAATGCCCCCAAATTTTTTTGATTTTACTGTCGAAGCCTAAATCCTCCTTGCTGGGTCGGGTACCGAATACCGAACGGGTCAGGCGAATTACTGAAACTTTGAGCGAACCCGTTCGAGTTCTGCTGGAAGAACCCCGAGTTCTCAAATCGGTGCTGAGTTCTGTGTCCGCTCTGAACCTCTTCCTCTACAGATGCACCGAACCTCTCGCATGGCGAGTCCACGCGGGAGAGGGGTGGGATTGAAGGGACATACATGTCATTATACATATTGTTGTTATTGCCCAGATGTCCCTGAGCTTGAGTTTGAGCCTGAGATTGGCCGCCGGGAACTAGCTCCGGCAAGGAAGTGACAGCTCCGGCGAGACTTGCCCAGTCGAAATTCCCTGAAGTTAAGTTCTGAATATTGAATTTCTCATCTTGTTGAATGGTTTTCAGAGAATTCATTCGCGGCAAAGTGAAGAACCGGTCGTTGATCTCCGGCAAAGACTCTAACATGTCGTCGAATTGAGACGATGATGAAGACGAAGAACCGTGACTGAGTTCTTTGCTTGAAACCCCTGAAATGGGTTTTTGAGCACTCGAGTTTTTTTTGTAGATACGACACAGAACCCAATCATCCAACTGAAACATATAACACACCAAGCAATCAGCAAAACATAATCAAAATCGAGAAATTTAATTTTAATCTAGAAATTGCAGTGAGTGAACGATCTTGATACCTTTGCGCTTCCATTTTTTTTGGGAGGTTCGGAGAGTCTATATTCATGCATGATCCAATTGGTCTTTGTTCCTTTCGGAGCTTTGCCTACGTAAAAAACCAGAGCTTTCTTGATACCAACTCTTCGTCCCTCGCTAGTTATAATCTTATCAGTTCCAGTGGCTTTCCAATACCCTGATCCAGCAACCCGATTCGGTCTCGACCCGTTTGGGTACTTCCTATCTCGTGGGCTAAAAAAATACCATTCTTTCTCTCCGAAAATGGCTTTGCCTGTAACCAAACACCAAAACCCATCAAAATTAGAACAATTCAAACACCAAATATTTTTAAGAAATTACATATATGCATATTGGGATAGAGAACTTACTGGGTAAAACCCATGGATCGAATTTGTACAAGTCGATCTCTGCAATGATCTGGAGAGAGAAGTGGTACCCTGCAACTTTCCTGCAAAGATACTGAACCAGAAGCTCTTCATCAGTCGGGTAAAACCGGAAACCCGGGGGCAAGCTCAGCTGGGAAAGTGGGTCGGTTTCTGGAACTCCCATTTTTTTTGTTCGAGATTATTTCTAGAGAGAGAATGAGATTTAGAGAGAGAAAATGAGGCGGGGAGAGAGAGAGAGAGAGAGAGAGAGGGAGAGAGATGAATTTTCTAAATTTTATTTCCTCTCTTTCTTTTTTTTTTTTTGAACTTCAGAGAGATGGGGGGTTTATATAGGGAGAGCGGAGGAGAGAGATAAGCACGTTGGTCATTGTCTTACTGTGTGAGAGTGGGACCCAATTGGGTTAATCACCGTTAGGAGAGTGCCACGTATAAAGAGTAACAGACGTTATCGAGCGGCCGACCTTATCCGAAAGTCTCGGGTCGTAAAGCCAGCGAAGCGCTCAGACAAGTGCATGAACCGTGATGAAATGAGAAAAACAAAAAAACACTGCAGTGAGTCACCACCCTCCTATATGACACGTGCCTTTTTTCCCTATTAGAAGTTTAAAATGTGTAAATCTATGGTCCCTTTTTTATTCGTAAAACCATGCTTTTTTTTTTTTTTTTTTTTTTTTTTTTTTTAAATCAGTCTAATATTAGAAGGTTTTTGGGAAGTAATTATTTAATTAATTTTTTTTATCAAAAGATATATAAAAAAAATAAAGAGAGTAATGTGATTGATATTTTTGATCTTTTTTTATATTTTAATTAAAAAGTTAATTTCTCAAAGAGAGTTATTTGAATTTTTATTATTTGACGGCCTAAAATGAATTAAAATATAAATTTTGTTTTTGATTATTATTTTATGGATTCAAATTAAAGTTAACTTTTAATTTTTTTTTTTCAAATTAAACAAAAATTGTATCTACACTTTTCTTAGGGTAATATATATTATTTCGTTATTACTAATGGGACGAATATTCTTCTTTCTAATCTTTGTCCCAAAAATGGACTGAATGGTCTAATTTGGTCCGTGGCGGTTATTACCAACATTACTTTGCGCATCTATTATGTTCAGATTGATTTATGTAAATTACCAAATAAAGTGGTAAGATTAATTTAACAAATATAGTCACATGATTATATAATTTTTGATTATATAATTTGTCTTGAAAAATATGATGACAAACAATGAGTTCGTTTGGAAAGTGGATTGGTTTTTTGGTTTTTTGATTTTTTTACTATTTTAGTCTCGGACTAAAATGTCTCGTTTGAGAATGACTTTTTTGACTTTTTGTAAGAAAATAAATGTAATAATTATGGATTATATGTGATATTTTATCTTATTAAGTTAAAAAACTTATTTTATTTTATTTTTTTTGTAACTATTTTAGGTAAAAAAAACCCCCAAACCTCAACTTCCCAAACAAGCTCATTAGTGGCTTAAAATTTTTGTAGGTCTTTAATTAAAGGAGAGAATCAATCTCCTACACTATACCTCCTACCGCGCTGCCTCTCATGCTTCTGACCGTACGGGTTATTACATCTATAACTTCCCCTATACACTTATTTATACAATTTTTTAATACACATTTTTCATAAAAAGTCAAAAAGTTAACCAAAACATCCATATTTTTTCCCTCAACTTTTTAGTCAAAAAAGACAAAAAGTGCACTTATTTAGGACACCCGAAACAACCCCTAAAATGAGATCTTACGAAAAGTTGGAACTTTTGACAATAAAAAAAATTTAATTTTTTTTTATAAACCTGTCTAAGTGTCTTAATAATTGAGCCACCTCTGATGATAATATAAGTAAAATGAAAAATCATCTATTCTTTGTTAAAGTAAAATAATAAAATGATGAGTTATATAATAATTAAATCAATTAAATTTATTTTTTAAATATAACTTTTAGGCCCCGTTTATTTTCAGAGATAGAATGAAGGGGATTAATAGTGAGAAGATTGTTAATGAGGGGATTGATAGTGAGAGGATTGATAGTGGGAGGATTAATAGTGAGAAATTGTTAAATTATTTTTATATAAAATAATAAAACAAATATAAAAATATAAAAATTAAACATTAAGCCTCCGTTTGGCAGAGCTTTCAAAATCTAGTTCAACACTCACTTTTGAGTGTTGTGTTTGTTTAGGGTTTTCAAATCACAATTCTACACTCATTTCTCAAAACTCATTTCAAAACATAATCATTACTTTTTAAAACTCATAACCAAACACATAATTCAAAACTCTTTTCAAAACTCCATTCAAATCAATATTCTAAAAATATTTTAATTTTGTTAAGATTTACGATTTTTTTAATTTTTAAATTTTTTTAATTTTTTGAATATTTTTAAATATTACAATTTTAATTTTTTAAATTTTAAAATATTTTATAAAAATAAATTCAAACTCTATTTTATAAAAATATTTTTAAATATTTTAATTTTGTTAAGATTTACGATTTTTTTAATTTTTTTAATTTTTTGAATATTTTTAAATATTTTAATTTTTAAATATTACAATTTTAATTTTTTAAATTTTAAAATATTTTATAAAATAAATTCAAACTCTATTTTATAAAAATATTTTTAAATATTTTAATTTTTTTAAGATTTATGATTTTTTTAATTTTTTAATTTTTTGAATATTTTTAAATATTTTAATTTTTAAATATTACAATTTTAATTTTTTAAATTTTAAAATATTTTATAAAAATAAATTCAAACTCTATTTTATAAAAATATTTTTAAATATTTTAATTTTTTGTTATGTATTTGGTTACGATTTGAGTGTAGAGTTGTGAAAGTAGTATGGAATTTCGAGTTATGTGTTTGGTTATGAGTTTTAAAAATAATTTTTTAATTGAGTTTTGTTTTATGTGTTTGGTTAGGATTTGAGTGTACAGTTGTTTTTAAATTTAAAATATTAAAATTTTAAATTATTTTAATTTTTTGAATATTTAAATTAATTTTTTACTTATTAAATTTTTTAGATTATTTAAATTATTTAAATATTTATGATTTAAATTTTTTGAATATTTATTTTGAAAAAAAATTATTTCCTTTGTAGTATTTTCAATTAAAAAATTAATTAATGTTATTTTTTGTTAATAATAAATTTTTTTAATTGAATTTTAAAAAGAGTTTGGTTATGAGTGTTGATCAAAATTTTCAATAATGTGTTTTGTTATGAGTTATAACAATTTGAATTAAGTTTTGAAAACTCTTTTCAAAACTCATAACGAAACAAATTTTTTTACTTCACATGTCAAATCAAACTTTCAAAACTCAATTCTACACTTAATTCAAAACTCAATTCCACACTCAATTCAACACTTTATTCAAAAACCATAACCAAACAAATTTTCTACACTCAAATCATAATTCTAAAACACACAAACTCAAAATACAACTCATATTCTCAAATCATAATTACAAAGCTCTACCAAACGGAGCCATTTTTAAAAAAATTCCCAATATATAAAAAATAAAAAAAAATAAAAAAATTTCTAATCCCCTCACTATTTTTCTAATACCATCTCTACCTCCTCACTATGAATCCCCCTTCTAAGGGTGTTAATAATACCAAGGCATTAGTAGTCCCAAGGCCATCTCTCAAAACAAACAAGGTATTAGTAATACCAAGATATTAGTAATCCCAATACCCTTCCTATAACTCCAAACAAACGGGGCCTTACACTATAACTAAAATAAGCGATTTAAATTATTTAGGCATAAAACACCAAAAATAAAATATGTATTAATAAAGATGGCCAGGATGAATCATATGAGGAACACTGCATAGCTTGCTTTGGCAGCTAGCAAAAAGTTAACTTTTAACTTTTTTTTATCAAAGTCACTATCTAAAAAGTTAACTTTTTTGGTTAAAAAAGTCAAAACGGAAGTGCTACGTAGCTCGAAGAATACGACTCGAATACTGGCTCGACACCAAAACGACGTCGTTTTGGTGTCGAGTTTATTTATTATTATTTTTTTCTTTTCTTTGTTGCAGATCGGGAAGAAGAAAACGAAGGGAGAAGAAGAAGAAGAAGAAGAAGAAGAAGAAGGGGGGGCTCTGCAGAACGGGAGGAGGAGGGGGGAGGACTGGAGGGGAGGGGGCCATAAAAATCGGGGGGGGCTGCGCTGGGCGAGCTGCGGCGGGGCAGACGACCGGACCGGGGCTGGCAGACGACCGACGAGCTGCTGAGGCGGCGGAGGCGACGAGCTGTGGTGCTGCGGGGCTGGGTCTCGGCGACGACGGGCTGGGACGAAGCTGCAACGGCCGACGGCCTCCTCCCTCCCTTCTTTCGCTCGCTCCCTTCTCTTCTCTCCCTCCCTTCTCTTTCGAGCCGTTTCGAGCTCGAAAGTTTCGAGCTCTGAGTCATTTTCCAAGTCAAAAATTAACTTTTTACAAACTTCCTAAAACACCACTAACTTTTCCTAATACATCATACACACAATTAACAGTGTGTGTTTAATTTGTGGAGTCAAGATTCTCTCATTGCACTTCCTGCTTACATTTTCTACTTGCAGGGCCATTGGGTCCATTTTAGGCCCAATTTTGATAATTCGAACTATTCATATTTTAAGATTTATTCAGTATATCATACCTGTAAAAAAATCAAGTTGATCGGATATCAGAAAGTATGTGTTCGGAAAACTGTTTATTAAATTTAAAAAAAAAATAGTTTTTAGCTCGATTTTTCCGAACACATGCTTTCTGATATCCGATCAACTTGAGTTGAAAAAAATAAAATAAAATTTACCCCTCAGTAATAATTTTAAAAAAGATTAATATTAATTTATTACTAATTATAATTATTTTTTTAATTTTATCTTGTTCTGAAATTTTCAACAAAAAATAGAAAAAGAAAAAGATATATAAGCCAACTTTGTAGATTTATTTTTAAAATTTAATAATGTTTAAATAAGATGATTTGGTTAATAATTAAAGAATAAATATGGGAAAAAAAAGTTGATTTTATTTTGTTAATAGAGTGGTAAATCATTAAATTTAAAAAGTAAAAATTTTCAAACGTAAGTAAAAATATTTAAAAAAAAAAGAAAATTTAACATAAGAAAAACACTGAGTCGGCAAAGAGAAAGGTCTGAACATTTGAAGGGTCTCTGAATTCTTTTTATTTATAAAAAAATAATAAAAATCGGAGGGTGATAGGACACGTGCGGTAACACGTGGAGTGCTGGAAGGAGCGGTGTTTGAGTTAGGCGGAGTTGTATTCAAAAGATGGGATAGTGATAGGGAAAGCAACAAGAAAGCTACACTAACGCCGTCTCTAATATGTCGACGCGTTGGCAACTCCCACCCTTTAACTTTATTTTTGCTCTCATTTTTCTCTAGTGCTTTCTTTCACTCCTCAACCTCTTTCTCTTTCCTGGTTTAAAAAAACAATAATGATTCATCTCATTAAAAACACCATCACTAATAGCACTAATACATTAAAAAAGTAAAAAAAAAAAAAAATACAACTCCAAGACCAAAACATTACATCATTACTGGTGAGACCCACTGCCACCTAATTAGTGGGAGTACTAATTAGTGCTCCCACTCATTTTCCTTAAAAAAAAAAAAAAAAAAACCTCTCCCTCTCCCTGTCAAAATAGAAGCTATCTATAGGGAAAATATTTTAGAGCTCTAAAAAAGTTTTAAATAATTTTTTTTATTATAATTTGTCTTTTTTCTCTTTTTTTTTTTTTTAATTTAATTTAATTTTATTGCACTACCAACTGTATAGAATATCATTTAAAGGTCTATACTTAGAACTTTCTATCACTATCCTATCTATAGATCCAATCTCTATCGAGGTTGTTTGTCTATTTAACAATAAATATATATATATGATAATTTTATTTGAAAAAAGAAATAAAAAAGTTATGAATCACTTTATTATTAGAAAAACTTTTTATGAGTTTAATAAGCTCTTTCGAGAACAATAAAAATAAGTTGTTTATCCACTTATTTTTGTCACATTATCTTTCTTTTCTTTTTTTTGTATGTTTTTTTTTCGTAATAAACAAAAAAACAATTTATAAGCTATATGCAAAACAACTTTTAATAATAAAATTAGCGGATGACACACATGATGCGCGTGTAATTCAAATAAATAAGAATAAAAATAAATAATAAAAAAATTAATATTAAGATATATATGTTGTTCAAGTGATAAAAATCTTTTTAATAGAACTCAATGTTTTGGGTTCAATACAATATATATAGTTATCTCTATTATGTAACCTATCAGATACCCTTAAATAATTAAGCCTCCGTTTGGAAAGTGAGTTGGTTTTTTGACTTTTTAATTTTTTTGGTTATTTTAGCTTGGGCTAAAAAGTTTGGTTTGGGAAGGATTTTTTGGCTTTTTTGACTTTTTTTGTGAGAGAAGAGTGTAATGATTATGAGTTGAATATGATGTTTTATTTATTGTGACTAAAATAACTTATTTTGTCTTTTGTGATTAAAATAATCCCAAACCTCCTTGTCAAACAGAGCCTTAAGTAATTTTAGAATACTACGTAACACACATAATTGGAGTTTTTGATAAATGAATTAAAAATTACACTAAATTGGTTTTCTAATGTATCTCATCTAAAATTTTTCGTTAGTTCATTAATTCAGAGCACTACTACGCCTCCGTTTGGGAAGCCAAAAAGTCAGGCTTTTTAGCTATTTTAGCCACAAAAGACAAAATAGGTTTTTTTAGCCACAAAAAACAAAACATCACATCCAACCCATAATCATTACACTCCTCTCTCACAAAAAAAGTCAAAAAAGCCAAAAAGCCCTTCCCAAACCAAACTTTTAAGCCCAGACTAAAATAGCCAAAAAAGTCAAAAAGCCAAAAAGCCAACCCACTTCCCAAACGGAGGCGTAATCAATGTTAGTGGCGGACTTAAGTGAGAGTCAGGAGGTCACGTGTCATTCGGATTTTGGGTTTTTTTTTTTTTTTACAAGTATAAAGAAAATATTTTAAATAAAAAAATTATAAAAATATTATTAGAGTAAAATGTTAATGACATTTTAAAAATTATGAAAACAATAATGGTTATTTTGATTGAAAATGAAGAGACTATTATAAACCATATTATTTATGAATTTTTTTTAATGTAACGTTGATGTCGTTATTATTGACATGCAAGTATAAGTAATCTCATTATAAAAATATGAAATTTATTAGATTATTAGTTACATTTGACATGCGAGGTTCACTCTCTATATATTTATTTATTATTAGTCAGTGGTAATACATATTAATGATGACATGTTATTACTATTATATTGAATTTTTAATCAAATTTTGTATAAAAAAATAATTTATCATTATATAATTTATTTTAAAACTTATATCTATATATTTTTATATTGCCCATGATATACTAATTATAAATAACATTATTTTTTTGATATTTCTCGAAATCAATTATAAAAACTTACGTGAAATATTTTTGTAAAAATTTTTGAGATTGTAATTAATAAGTGCCTTCTCTAATTTGATTTTCTGGCTCCGCCACTTATCAATGTGTTATATATGTATTAAGCTATTAAATAATTAATCTCCAAAGAATAAGGTATATCCATTTTTATTTATTTATTTATTTAGCTTGGTCAATGCATGCATGGCCTCACCAAGACTTTCGATATTTTAGCTTTATTTTTAGAATTTGGACGTGGCAGCTTGTAAGCTTAAACAGAGAAAGGTAGCTTTATTTTTAGAATAAGGTATATCCATTTTTTAATTTAATTGGAATAAAAAGGGTATGTGAAATAGGATTAGGAATTTAGAAAAGTTTGGTGAGTCAAATGGCCACGTCGAATACCGAATGGTTATAGTGAGACTTTTGTTTCATTGTGAGGATGAGATTTTGACAAGTACCCAAAAGTCCTCGAATATCAATCTCAAATTATTATTTTGATATACACCAAAAAGAATTGGAAGTAATAACGTAGGTCAAATATACACCAGTAATGAAAAGATTATGACAAGAGAGAAGTTGATGGGGGTATGATAAAAGAACAGAAATATTAATAATTTGCTTATCACTATCATTAGACCGGATTGGGATCATATAAATTTGATTACGTTGGGTAAAATATGTATTTTGAAAATAACAATAAAAATTCTAAAAATGTTATTGATAAAATAAGAAAATAAATATATTATAAATTTAACAAAAAAATATGTTAAATTTGTATATTTTATTTATCTTTTTCTTGAGCACGAGACATTTGTTACAACTATAAAAGAAAATACTCTATCCATCTAAAAATAATAGTTTTTTTTTTTTGGAAATTTAACTTTTTTGGTAGTATAATTATTGTAATTTAAAAATATTGTTTGGTTAGAATTTTTCAAAAATGCTTTTTAGAAAATTTTACTTTCTTATTATCCGTGTTTTTTATTTTAACCGAATTTTTTTAATATTTTAAGCAATTTTTTTAATTTTTAGACATACCAAACATAAATATACCTAAAAAGTAAAAAAATTGTGAAAAAAACCTTTTAAAAATTCACTAAATACCAAAAATACAAAAAAATATGAGAATTAAATACATTTTTTTTTTTGTATTTTTATGTACTTATTAATTTTTAAAAATATTTTTTCACATATTTTTTACTTTTTAAATATATCTAAGTAAGGTGTATCTAAAAAAGTAAAAAAAATGTTCATAATTTTAAAAATATTCACTAAAAACAAAAAAAATACGAAAACCAAAAAACTCAAACCAAACACACTGATTGATTTTCTAAAATTACACTTTGATAGTATATTTTTTTGACAATATCAATTGTCATAATTATACTTTTTGTATTATTAATGAATTTAAAAGAAAGGGTAAAATAGAAAATTTATATTATTTTAATTTTTAATTTTTGAAAATAAATTAATATCTTGAGATAATAAAAAATAAAATAAAAAACTCTAGTTCCACCCATTAATTTGAGTGTATTGTTTGTTTTAAGCTTTCAAATCATAATTCTACACCCAATTCTCAAAACTCAATTCAAAATATAATCATCACTTTTCAAAATTCATAATCAAGCACATAATTCAAAACTCAATTCAAATCAACATTTTAATTTTTTAATTATTTTAAATATTTTAATATTTAAATATGTTACAATTTTTTTAATTTTTTAATTTTTTGAATATTTTTAAATATTTTAATTTCAAAATATTACGATTTTAATTTTTTAAATTTTAAAATATTTTATAAAAACAAATTCAAACTCTATTTTATAAAAATATTTTGAAATATTTTAATTTTTTTGTTATGTATTTGGTTACGATTTGAGTGTAGAGTTGTGAAAGTAGTATGGAGTTTCGAGTTATGTGTTTGGTTATTAGTGTTAAAAATAATTTTATAATTGAGCTTTATTTTATGTGTTTAGTTACGATTTGAGTTTTTTTTTTTAAATTTAAAATATTATCATTTTAAATCATTTAAATTTTTTGAATATTTATTTTAATTTTTTACTTATTAAATTTTTTAGATTATTTAAATATTTATGATTTAAATTTTTTGAATATTTATTTTGAAAAAGAAAATATTCCCTTTGTAGTATTTTCAATTAAAAATTTGATTAATGTTATTTTATGTTAATAATAAATCTTTTTAATTGAATTTTAAAAAGAGTTTGGTTGTGAGTGTTGATCAGAATTTTCAATAGTGTGAAAGTAGAGTATTTTGTTATGAGTTATAACAATTTGAATTAAGTTTTGAAAACTTTTTTCAAAATTCATAACCAAACAAATTTTATTACTTCACATGTCAAATCAAACTTTTAAAACTCAATTCTACACTCAATTCAACAATCTATTCAAAAATCATAACCAAACAAATTTTTTACATTCAAATCATAATTTCATAACTCACAAACTCAAAATATAACTCATACTCTCAAATCATATTTATAAAATTTTACCAAACGCAACCTAATATTTTAAGAGGGGTAATAGAATTGAGAGGGATAGGTGCCAGCTAATTCATATTGTGCCAAGTGCAAAGAAATTAATGATGGTTACAAGGACGTCCCTTTTAATTCGTAAAAGGTTAATGCATGCATGCGTCATTGACCCAAGCCTTGCGTGGCAGTTGGCACATTTTCTGCTTCAATTAGGAAAAAAAGAATATAACAGACTAAAATTAAATACATAAATCTGTAGGTGCCGTTTGGTAACACTTACGTTTTTAGTTTTCTGTTTATATTTACAAAAATTTTAAAAACTCAAATAAAAACTTGTTTAGTAAAATTTTTGATTTATAAATCAGTGGTCTCAGTTTATAAATTTGGTCAAAAAATGAAAACACAAAAAATGTGTTTCCATTTTTAGTTTTCAGTTTTTTTTTTCTTTTACCACCCAACACTAGCCACCACCCGCCACTATTTTCCACCACCGTCTTCCGCCACCACCACCCACCACCCACCCCCCACCACCACCAGCCACCACCACTCACCACCCACCTGCCACCACCACCCGCCACCAGCTACCACCCACCTGCCACCCACTCGCCGCCACCACCCACCAGCCACCTGCCATCCACCCACGACCTGCCACTACCATCCACCGCCCGCCGCCACCACCCGCCACCTACTTGCCACCACCACTTACCACCCACCTCCCACCGCCATCCACCACCAGCCACCCACCACCACCAGCCACCTGCCATCCACCCGCCACCACCACCCACCACCACCACCACCACCATCATCACCCACCACCCACCACCTACCCGCCACCCACCTGCCACCACTACCCACTCGCTACCACCTACCACCCGCCACCATCACCACCATCACCACCACCACCACCACCACCACCCGTCACCACCCGCCACCACCCACCATCCGCCACCATCACCTACCCACCCACCACCACCACCCGCCACCACCTGCCATCCGCCACCCACCACCCGCCACCACCACCACCACCCACCACCCGCCACCACCCACCGCCCGCCACCGTCACTCACCCACCCACCATCACCACCCACCCGCCACCCACCTACCACCACCACCCACCACCCACCACCCACTCGCTACCACCCACCACTCGCCACCATCACCCACCCATCCACCACCACCACCCACCCGCCACCACCCATCACCACCAGCTACCCACCACCCACCACCCACCATCACCACTTTCCACTACCGTCTTCCGCGACCACTTGTCATTTCTCACTCTTTTTTATATTTTTAAATTTTTTAAAACATTTTGTCAATTATCAAACGCGTTTGTAGTTTATGTTTTTCTAACAATAAACAAAAAATAAACAAAAACCAGTTTATAAAATTTTTGTAAATATAAACTGAAAACGTAAACGTTACCAAACACACCCGTATTGTTTATCATGATTTTTTTTTTTTTAATTCATTATCATTAACATTATTAAACAAATTTCAGTATAAAAAAGTAAGGGTGATGCACTGATAAATCCCAAAATGTGAACTTATAATCTCTTGAGTTTTTTTTTTATAGACCATTAAGTCCCATTACAGTGTATTTTACATATATAGACAATAAGTAATTTGGACGTGTATGAAATGTTAAGGGATATTTAAGGTACTTCAACCTGGTGAATTTACAAAATTAGAGCTTCATTAATGTAAGCTTTTTTGAATTTTACGGGGAAGAATTTGGAAAGATTGTGGACTCTTATGTGACATTGGGTAAGAACAATGTGTAATCGGAATCAATGTAAACGGAAATGATATTTTTCCGGCGTTAATTTGGTGTTACTTACTTAGGAATCTGTATTGCTCAACCATACATCGCCGCAACGTAACATCGAAAACGTATATTTATAATTAAAACACACCTGCAACAAACCACAAACCATATCAAGCAAACGATGGCACTAAAACACCAAATTAATACCAGTAATAACAACATACCCGAGTGCCAATTGAAATTAAAAAAACACCACCCATTTTTCGTGTGTAACGTGACATAACATATATTTCGGATAAAAATACACCGCAACACTAGTTTGATATGGTCAATCTGTGCATAATAATCATCTCACAATAACACGATACACCGTCTGTGCTACGGAAGTATCCATTTGCATTACAAATCACATAGTAAAACCACCACCACATACCACTGAAAAAAAACAACATCACAGACTATTGCCACCAGTAACAAACTCGAAAAAAAATAAACCATTACAAATAAAAACGACGCCATAACACACTAACATCACGAAGAAACCCACAGTTAACCCCCAAAAAACAAATGACTCACCTATTGATCAGCAATGCAACACTCCAAACAAAGCACCTGTCAAAATGGAAAAACACGACACACCAAAAACAACTCACCACTATCTCTGCCCTAAACAAAAGGTAATGTTAACTGTGGAGAAGTAGGTTTGGAAATACTCTTAGATCCTGAAGCACGTCCCTGATCCTCTGATCGTCACCTGAAAAAGGGGATTAACACTCCGGTCGGGGGGTGCCGAAATTAGCAATCCGACGGACAAGTTAGTGTAAGTCTATTGTTTGCTTGAGGCTTAAGTTTTTTTGGATCTGTTTTCACGTATCTTTCTTTGGTTGATACTCCTCTATTAATATTCCCTTTTGGGCCCCAGGGTCGGGCTCACTCTTAATCCATCGTGTGATTGTTCATTCAGCCCCTTCTGTCGTATGCCAATTCTCACTCGGCTTTTTGTTCAACTGGTTCTATGGCCGATTAGATATTTGGCGTTTGGATCGTACAGGACGGAGCCGAATATAATATATATCCTGATTTTCTAAGTGTGTACCCCGCATCTCCACCATCAAAGATATTCAGCTCCTACATTAACCAATACAAGCATCTTGGGAAACGCCAAATACAATCCATATCCATTACAAACTGATTTGCTGAAAATATGGAAAAAAACATCAGAAAAGAAACACAAAATGGTAATTATGTAAACTCTAATTTCACCAAAATCATCCAAATATGACTTTTGAAAAATATAGGACTAATTGGTATATAAGAAAACTTTTAGGACTAAATAGAATAACTTTATCTAATATAGGATTTTTGAGTAAATTTTCCAAAAAATAATGCTATACTGCAATGATTAACAAACATTTTATATTGTTCTGTAAAATAACAACACAAAAGTGACCATTTCTTTTAATTTGATTGGCTCACGTGATTTATTAATGTCCATATAGGCAATTTTATAGAGGAGTGGTTATTTGGGTCCGTGAGACTTATCATGGGTTCAGTTTTGATGATTTGAATTATTTATTCTATCAGATATTTTATGTATTTCATTCTTAAAAAAAATTAAGTCAATTTGATAATTACAACTTGTTCAATTTATTATTTTTATTATCAAAAAAATATATGATTAATTTTTTAAAAATACAATTATCGTTTATATTTTTTAGTAAAAAATACGATAAATTGAACAAGTTTTAGTTATTGAATTAAATTTTTTTTTGGTAAATAAAATATACAAAGTGCCTAATAAAATAAACTATTCAGATCATCAAAATGAGATCAGTGATGGGCCTCACAGGTCCAAACAATCTCCTTTAAATTGGAGGAAATCCTTCGTCTTTTATAAAGTAATATAATTTAGGACAATAGAGAAAGGAGCAAAAAATTAAGTGAAAATGTGATCTTGATTCCAAAAGTGATAAATCCTATTTTTAGAAAAAAAAACTGTTTGTAATTTGAATAAAAGAATTAAATTAAAACTAAGTTTAAATTTGAAGTTAATATTATTTAAACTAAAATAAAATTAAAATTAAATTATAAAATTAAAACTTTAATTTATCTAAAAAAGAGGAGTCAAAATATCGGAACCAGAGGCGGTGGAAGTAGCTATCATCCTCGGCCTTGGTGTACATAAATTGCGGATCCATAGATTTACATGACCAAACCAAACACGTGCACGAGTGCCCATGTTTTTGACTTTAAAATCTCGTATTGGCCTTGTTTGGAAAAACTCAAAATTTGATTTTTTAAGTTAAAATTTATAAAACAATAAAATATGTTAAAATTATTAATAAGATAAAACATCATATTAAATTTATAATTATTTTTTTTTTTCATAAATATCATATCTAACTAAAAAAAATTTAACAATTTTTTCAAATATAAAAATTTTAATCTACTAAAATATCTCAACAAATAAAATAGTCTTTTACAATAACCAACTTCCTAAACAAGGCCATTGTATAAAATAATGGATTTTGGTGTGTGAATTTTGAATTTACTTTTTTAAAAATTAAGGTTTCATTTGGGTATAAATTATTTTAATAATTTTTTTTTTTATGAAAAGATATATAGAAAAATAGAGAGATAGAGTGGTGTAACAACTTGTAATAATATTTTAATTTTTTTGGCTAAAATGTGTAATTGACAAACGAGACCTAATATTTTTTTTATATATATATATATATTTATTTTCACTTAAATTTTTAAACATTTTAAGCAAATTTTTTTTAATTTTTAGATACATCTAACATAAACACACTTAAAAAGTATAATGTCTGTAAAAAAATCTTTAAAAAATGCACAAAATACCAAAAATATAAAAAAAATATGAAAATTCAAAATATTTTTTTATAGTCTTGTGCATTTTTTTAAATAAATATTTTACTTTTTAAAAAAAATATAAAAAATAAAAAATTAAATTTAAAAAATTAAAACCAAACACAGTAAATATATTTTGAAATTTGCACGAGTACATGTAATGATAGGATATATGTAGTGATAACATATCTTACTATTCGTATTTGTTAAATCAGAATATGAGTATTAGATATATCATATTTATATTTGTTCAACAAAAAATGTTATGATATATAAGGACATGTTTGGTAACGTTTACATTTTCAGTTTATATTTACAAAAATTTTATAAATTAGTTTTTGTTTATTTTTAGAAAAACATAAATTACAAACGCGTTTGGTTTAAACAAAATGTTTAAAAAATTTTAAAAATATAAAAAAGAGTGAGAAATGGTAAGTGGTGGCGGGTGGTGGGTGGAGACGAGTGGTCGCAGCGGAAGACGGTGGCGGAAAATGGTAGAGAGTGTGTGGTGGTGGTGGTGGTGGTGGTGGTGGGTGGGCGGGTGACGGTGGCGGGTGTTAACGAGTGGGTGGTGGTGGTAGTGGTGGTGGCGGGTGGGTGGCGGATGGTGGGTAGGTGGCAGGTGGTGGTGGTGGGTGATGGTGGCGGGTAGTAGATGGTAGCGAGTGGGTGGTGATGGCAGGTGGGTGGCAGATAGCGGGTGTGGGTGGTGGTGGCAGGTGGGTGGCAGATAGCGGGTGGTAGTGGTGGTGGGTGGGTGGGTGACGGTGGCGGGTGGTGGGTGGTCGTGAGTGGGTGGTGGGTGGTGGTGGGTGCGTGATGGTGGTGGTGGTGGTGGTGGCTGGTGGGTGGCGGATGGGTAATAGTGGTGGTGGTGGTGGTGGTGGCAGGTGGGTGGCGGATGGGTAATAGTGGTGGTGGTGGTGGTAGTAGGTGGATGGTGGTGACTGGTGGATGGCAGGTGGTAGGTGGCTGGTGGTGGAGGGTGGCTGGTGGCGGACGGTGGATGGTAGTGGCGAGTAGTGGGTGGTGGCGGCGGCGGCTGGCAGCGAGGGCGGCGAAGGGTGAGTGGTGGTGGCGGATGGTGGTGGCAGGTGGGTGGTGAGTGGTGGTGACAGGTGGTGGTGGGGAGTGGGTGGTGGTGGCGGAAGACGGTAGTAGAAAATGATGGCGAGTGATGGATAGTGTTGGGTGGTAAAAAAAAAACTGAAAACTCAAAACGTAAACTCATTTTTTGAGTTTACATTTTTTAGCCAAATTTTATAAACTGAGACCATTGATTTATAAATCAAAAATTTACCAAACAAGTTTTTATTTGAATTTTTAAAATTTTTATAAATATAAACTAAAAACGTAAATGTTACCAAACGACACCTAAGTAAGTAATTTTTAAATTTACCCTCTTAACATACGTTAATGCCCATCTTACCCCTTGCCCCATCAACGATTAGCTCTTGAAATAGGAGTTATTGCAAATCAAGTGGAAATAATAAACAGACCAAATATGCAAATTACAACCAATCTTTTGCCAATATATATAGGGGGATGCACCAATAAATCCTAAATTAATAACTTATATACTGTTAAGTCTTAAAATTTTTTTTTATAAACTGAAAGGTCCTATTACAATGTTTCAAACATCAGATTAATGTTTCGAACATTAAATTTCGAACATCAGATTAATGTTTCGAACATTAGATTGATGTGCAAATAGGACTAAATAGAATATAAGAAAACTTTTAGGACTAAATGGTTCAACTTTTCAAAAACTAGGACTTATGGGTAAATTTTCCATATATTATATATATATATTAATTACTATCAATAAATAAATAAATAAATACCACACAAATCATTCTAAGCAAAATCTTTTACAGAACCTCATATATAAACTCAAATCTGATATTTGTTTTACCACTTTTTTTTTTTTTTTTGTTTTTGTTTTTGTTTTTCATAACGTTTAACATAAAACTAAAATCGAATTATACGTTTTACAAAATTTGATCATTTTCCATTTATTTCATATCAATAAATAACAATGAAGATGTAAATAATAATAACAATAAACCAACTTTGAATGCTAAAGAGTTCAACAATTTAACAATAACAAAAATCAATGGATTGATGCTTCAGTTTAAGAACATATATGGAATAAATAAGAAATGTGGGTGTTGATTTCCGACCACACAACTAAACGGGGAATTCAACTGGAGAGCACCTACAAAATAGATTAAACGCAACAACCTGCATAAGAAAATGAGAATCCGGCGGTGGTTCGTCCACCCGGGGTACTTCAACGATCAAGTCAGTAATCAAATATCTCTAAAAGATAGCAAATTATGCTTAAACTCACAAGAAAGCACTTTACTGCTCACAGTATATCACACATACCTTAGACCCACGGGAGTGCCCTGCCTTTATAGTCAGCACTGACCTAATCCCTGTAGAAGCCTCACTTAAGTGGATTTAGGCTCAATGCTCATCCTGGACTCTCAATTAGATAGGGATAAACTCCCTAAGAGTTATATCTTTATCCAGACTGAGATCCTCCCTTGTTTTAGGCCTCTTGCCCCTTATCCGCTTATCTCGGATTCTAGTATCTCCGCAGATAACCTTGGCTTAGCTGAGATCACCTCGGCATCATGATCAAGCCACGTGGCATCTCGGGTGACACTTCGGCGTTACCTTGGTCACGTGCTGTCATTCACAAAATATGTCCCCACAACTGCCCTCTAGGTTCTATTACCTCAGCAACCTGAGGTGATGGAGCCTACATTGCTTGTTCATATATTATATCGGCTAAAAATCTATTCTTCACTTCGACTGAGGTCATGACTCGTTGGTTTCAAGTACCCAGGACTCAACTGTCCATCTTTATTAAGGATAAAAAACCAAGAGTCAAGTTCTTTAAATATCTCAATCGAGATCCCTCCTTTAGCCGAGGTTATGGTATCATTATTTCAAGAATTCCAAGAGTTCCAACTGCGTATGAGCTGTCACGCTTGGCTTTCCCAATTGTTTCATACACGTGTTCCATTTTCATTAGGTCGTAATTGACACACGCCATGAAGTCACGTCGATTCAGTCCATGCCGCCTGGTAGGCACGTCGCCCAAAGCACCATCAAAACACTTTTGCCGCCCTTTCGTGTTTTTGACAAAACTTCTCCTCCTCTCTCTGTCTTTTCGCTTCACAAATTTCATTTCCCTCTTTGTCTCAAACTCTCTCTCTCTTTCTCTCTCTACGAAAACCTCCATTTTCATACCTTCAAAGCTTTCTGCAACTGTGCTTCGTTTTGTACCTCTGGTGAAGCATTCACGTCCGTCTGACTCCGACGGACTTTACTTCGGCGTCCTCGTTTTCGGCTCCAGTCAGTAAGTCCTTGATTTCTATTCGTATTTTTGTTCATATTTTCGAATAGCTTGTACTATTCTTCGCCGTATTGTTTTACATTGTGTCTGTTTAAATGCCTTATATGTTGCCATTGAATCCATTTTTTGTTTTGCATTTATTCTCATGTTCTAGTGATCATGAGTCATTTCTGGTTTCTTGAGTCTTCGCTGTGCTTTGAATTTCGTCATTTAGAATGTCAAACATGCTTGTTTGCGATTTAAACTGTTTGTGGTTCTTGCACACACATACGCACTGTTAATGTGTTTGATGCTTTAACAATTTGTCACTGCTCTTGACTTTTGCACATTTGCACACACTTACTCAGTGTTCTTGAGTCCCTATCGCTTTCTTGAGTCTGAATCATGTTCTTTTTTATTTCTCTTTAACTTGTTTTCTAGATTTTTGCTCTTGCACCTTTGTTTTCGTGCTTAGTTTTTAGGTTTGGGATTTGCTTAGAAACCAAACACTTAGGTAAAATTGAAACAAACTCTCCTTAGATCTTTAAAAACCCTAGCTCTAGTGCTTGTTTAGGTTTTAGCCGAGGTCTTTAGAACCATACCAGTCACTTTCTCCCAAAATCTTGCTCCAACTTCACTAAGCCGACATCATAGGTATGTTTAGGTGGAGGGTAAACACCCAAGAAAAACTTGAGCACTTTAGATGAGAGTTCTCTATCCCAACCGACATCCACTTGAGGTTAGCTAGGGAGAAGGACTCCATCATGCCTGATGGAGACTCCATGCCCTTTCCCGTTGTTGCATTCATTAAGTGTGGACTTCGGTTTCCCCTAGACACTCTCTTTCGAGAAATCCTTCATTATTACAAACTTTACCCCATGCAACTTGCCATAAACTCATATAGGGTTATCAATGGCATAATTGAACTAGCACACTAAGAAAAGGCTAGGATCACATTAGTCGACATCCAATTCTGTTATACCATGTGTGGCATCAAGTTTGAAAAAGGCTACATATATTACCTTAAGCCCAAATCCACTGTCTACAAACTAATAACTGACCTCCCAGACTCCAACAATGGTGCTAGAGATGATTACTTCATCGTCTCGGGCAACTGTGAGTTTACACCTGATGACGATCTTCATCTCTATCCTCTGCGCTGAACAATTTTTAAAGAGGGTGGTGGTAAAAACGGGGTCATTCCATAACTCTCCCTGTTTAAGATTCATCAACTCATCTGTTGACACTAAGTTTGCTTCTTTGTTTTTGCAGCTCTTCTCCATCCATCAAAGGGATTTTGGCAGTTTTATGCCCCAAGCCAAGGTTTAAAGAAGATTTTGGATCTCCCCGTCCAGAAATGCAAAGCCCTCCTTCTGCTGAACTGCATACCCACATACAAGTCGGCTCTGCCCGACGTCCTTAGGAGAAGTTAAACTCCACTATCTGCC